>CAAKMY010036588.1:0-19216 GCA_901111285.1 Corrigiola litoralis
TTTTGTGGAATGTGATAAAAGCCTGATTTTGGGCCTGTGATGCAGGCTCAGTCAGTCATAGGCTGAAAATACGGCTTACGCATATTTTCGGGCCTATTTAGTCATAGAATGGTGATAATGGTATTTTTGTGGTATGAATGTGTTTATGGCTCGGAATGGTGGAAACCGGTCGCAGTTAAGATAAATCGTTCGTCCAAGCACATTACCTAGTTTAGTTATCATCACTGGGCAATTGACAATGTGACACATTGGGGTGTCTACAGGATGGGATGGGGTTGGTGGAGGTGATGGATGTAGAGGAGAGTGAAATGAGTTGATTTTTTATTATCTTATTTTTTAAACACTAATTATGACATATAAAAGTTAATTATAACGGTGTTTAAGTTAAGTATAACGGTGTTAGTTTTCAATCCAATAAAATCCTATAAAAACCAAAAACACAGACCTCAGGGTGATATAAAAAGTCGAAATATGTGAGGGGCATTATAAGAAAAACTCGAAACCTCAGGGTGAGAAAAGGAAATATCCTCAAAAATAAACATAAGAGCACCATGGATTACCTCATTCCATGCATCAGTAACAAGAGTATCAAAATTTAAGTCATCAGACCATATATTTAGATTCCTAAACATTGCAAGAGAGGTGACAACTTTAGAAGGAATGGTTACTAAACAAGCTGAATGATCAGAGACACTTGCTGCATGAAAGAAAGCAGAGGAGTTGGGGAAATTATTGAACCAAGCAGCATTCATAAGAGCCCTATCCAATTTAAACCATCTCCTCTTATCTCCATCTTTCTTATTTGTCCATGTATAAAAACATCCTTGGTAAGTCAAATCCACCAACCCTGACTTCAGTAGTGCTTCCTTGAAATCTTATGTTCCTGAGATTTGGAGGGGAAGGGCTGACCCTCTCTTCAATAGACAATGTAATGTTGAAATCCCCGGCAACAAGCCAAGGAGAAAACATGACAGAGCTAGTACACGATTGAAAATTCCATACATCAATTCTATTTTCTCCCAAATTTGCAACATATATAAAAGTGATCACTTCCTAAGAGAGAATTTGAGTGACTTTAAGGTGCAAACTGGGCATGAGAGACAAGAATCTCAATTTTCAGATTTCGAGATCTCCAAAGAACCCAAACTCTACCATTAAAATGGTTATTATAATTACAAAAATGGTCATAACTACTGAATTTTCCTCTTAAGAATTCTTTTGGAGTTGCACTATTTGACTCTGTTTCTAATAAACCAGCAATCTCCACTTTATTTTGCATCAAGAGATTATAAACCTCTTGGTTCTTGTTAGGGTCAAGACCCCTAACATTCCATACTAATATTATCATCAGGTTTGGGGGTGGTCACACAACCACATGGATCTACTGCTTTAGTCTCACAAATAATTTGTATCAAGCTATTCATCATAAGAGCTCTATTCTCTATCTCAGAATCTTGATGGCCACCAGAAACATGAGAAGGAGCCAACTCATCATTTGCAATTACTTCAACCTCCTCCGAAACCAAAATTTCATGTCCTTGTTAAGAGCCTAACACCTGGAAATGATTTGCCACAACAGCATGATCAGGTGGCTTTACAACCTCTTCTTCTACTTAAGCCTAGCCAGTTAGTTTATCAGCTTCTCTAGCTTGCTAGTTTCTTCTTAGATTTAATAGGTGTAAATCCATCTGTATCAGCATGACCAACAACTAATGGAATAACAGCCTCATGAGGAGTAGTTTCATGAGTTGTCTTCAAAATAGGGGCCGCTTTTTGCAGTTGTTTAACTTTTCTACAAGTTACAACAGCATGTCCCATCTTGCCACAATGTTTTCAATGGTTTTGGAGCCATTCATACTCCACAGACTGGATGATTTTAATTTCCCACAAAAAAGGATTTTCAATCCATAAATGACCAAGCAAATCCTCAAAAAACTCAACCTATATTAAAACTCGAGCAAAACCTAGCTTTTCTTTAGACGCGGTAGCATTGTCAATAAATAATGGCCTTCCAATTCGACTAGCTAGCTTGCTCAAAACTGTAGCATTCCACATATATAAGGTCCATGTGAGGAAACAAGACCCATGAAATGAAGAAATATTCTCAAAATCTCGACAGAAAGTGGGTGTCCATTACCTGAGCATCAGAGGACATCTCTTCCACAACCATTGCCCACATGTCAAGACTGCTTTCATATCGTCCTAATTTGCAAAACGAAAGGAGAACCATCCCTTTCTATAGTATTTGATATGAGGTTGAACAGTGACAAGCTAAAAGTCGTATGATGTTAAAGTAAATCCTATCCCTAACACAATTACGTAGTAGGGAAGTAGGGATCGTATCCACAGGGAAAGGATGCAACTTATCTAATGTGTGTAACGTAGTAAACACCTATAAACTAAGTGTTTAATTAACTAAAGGGGGGTTTTCAATGTTTTGTTGAGTAACTAATTAAACTAAACAATGATTAAAATAAGTAGTGAAATCAAGTGATAAACGAATCTTGGATTGATATTATTTCCACTATTGAAAGGCTTATCGATCATTGATTATCAAGTTCTTCCCTTTAATCTTGAGCACCTATTGATAAATTTCTTGACTTTTAATTCTCCTTAATGATAATTAACTACGCAAAGCAGTCATAGATAACCCTAACTGATGAACAACCTAGACAAAGCAGACCTAAGTTTAATTCACAAGCAGCATTAATGTGATAGAGAATTCAATAGGATAACGACGATACTTGCACACGCGGCCGTATCGCATCTATATATGTTATTCTCTCTAGAATTAAATAACCAAAAGCATGCATTAAATAATTCTAGTTGCTTCGCAATCTAAAGTGATCAAACAATTATTCCTTTGATTTATAGATTAGCAATAGATTAATAGCAATATCTAACTAGTTTGCAACCTAGCAAATAGAACAATTAATCATAGATATAAAATTAGAGAATAACAATACTCAAAGATTAAAGAATAGAGAAAATAGTCTCACAATAATAAATTAGATAGCTTCAATAATCAATCCAAGAGATGAAGCTTTTAGCCTTCGATGAACATGATGAACTAAAATAATAATAGTCTTCCAATCTAGGCTACAATGATAAAATATTAGAATAAGGTCTAAAAAGAGTCTTAAAATACTCTACAATAGTCTCTAAGTGAGATTAGAAAACTCTCACCCGTAATAATTAGAACCGGGCAAAATAAAGAAAACTCCGCCCGATAAACTCGCGACTTGGAACCCAATCTCGCGACTCGCGAAAAGACCTCGCGACTCGCGCCCAATAAATCGCGATACGCGAGCTAGGCTTGACAAAACTGCTGCTGAAAATTAGAAACTCGCGCCTCGCTCGCGACGCGCGAGCTTTTCCCTACACTGCGCGACGAACGTCAAACGATCATATCTCCCTCGTTTCTTGTCCGATTTGAGCGTATAATATACTGTTGGAAAACTAACATCTTGAAGTTTACTATCCAATTAGAATTACTGCAAGCACTCTTATATTTTGAGATATACGCTTGATTGAAGTTGACCCTGTGTTTCAACACTTCATTTTCAGCATCAAATCTTCTTCTTTTGGCTTCATATCATCGTAGAACACTCAAATTCCCATTAATAAGCACACATATGAATATTTAGGGAATCATAACATTATGACATCCAAAAGAGCTTCAAAGTAGAGCAAATAACACATATTACGCACTACAAATATGTGCGTATCAAAAAGCCTAATTAGCAAAAATATTTAGGTCAGATAGAGTTGCTCTTGTACCAATGAGCTCACCCATTAGGGTAGACTCCCACTCAATTAAATCATCTTGAATGTCCACCATATCAATGACTAAAACATAAGAGAAGTCACTTTGTACTTGACTCAATTTCATATCGTAGGACTGTCACACTGATTTTTCTTCCAAGCCCATGTAGTTTTAGGCTTAGAAATGACATTACTAGGGTTCCTAGAAGAATTTCCCCCAACAGTTACATTACAAGAATTATGAACAACATCCTTAACACCATTAACATTCTCACAAGTTTTATGAATCGCAACTGACGCCACAACAATAGAAACCTCAGCTAACTAAGAAAAGTTAGGAATAAGAGGGTAGCTGATCCTGGCTTATCCGACGTAACTTCTCCAGAATTTGCATTAGACCGTGGAAGTGGGGGTTGAGTGATGTCATTTTGAAGAGGGGAAGATGAGGGAGCTGAATTTTGTGGTTGTTTAGACGGGCGGCCTACTTTGGATCGAGTAGGAGCCACCATTAGAGAGACTAGAAGGAATAAAAGCTTGCTTGAAGATGAAGCTAACCTAACCTCCTAGAGAGAGAAAACCACTCCATCTCTCTCTAACATGTCTAATCATATATTCTCTGATTCATTACTATTCTACTTTTACTTGCTTATAAAAAGGCAACTTTTGCTATTAAACAAAGCTAGCTAAAAAATTTTACGAGTTTTAATCCTTTATAATCTTGTTCTCCATTTCTGAGCTAGTTCATAATAGTTTTCAATTTGTCTCAAAATATAGAATTTTTTTGTCGGACGCTATCTTAACTTTCAGTCATTTTGTGAACAACTACCTTATGATTTTTTTTTGCCAGATACTACCTTTAAAGTTCTTTTGGTGGTGAAACACTACCAACTAACAATTTCAGTTAGGTAAGTTACTTAATCTGTCTATTAGTGTCTTGCATGAGTTGAGCTACACACCAACTAACTCCTTTCTCCTCCCCCCCAAACCCCACTCAACACCTTTTTCCTCCGAACCTTTACTACCTTTATGACTCATCCAACACCCTCTTCCCACCCTCCACCCCCTTTCCCGCCCCAACCCAAACCCTACTCCCAGAACTCGAAAATCACCCCCATATGCCGCCATCATCACCCTCTTCCCCGACTCCCTCCATGTCCCAGCCAATGATCCAACCTAAACCACCTCCCAATGACCTAAAATCCTCATACACGTACACACCACACCCCAACCCACATGTCGCCACCACCACCTTCTTCCCCGACCACCTCCCATGCCCCTACTAGTGCTCTCACCCAAACCCATCTCCCAGATCCCAAAACCTGAAACCAACCCTCCCTCCCCAAAATGACAACAAACCAACTCATATAACCTTACCTTTCTCACCCCATCACTTTCCAGCAAGCCTAGCCGACAGAAACTGCTTGATCCATAGGTGCGTCGCCCAATACCTTTGTCTTTTCGCGGATATGGCAAGGTTGAGGATCAACTAGGCTAGGAGTCTTTGTGAGGGATAGGGATTTAAATGGGGCGGGTTTGGTGCGGGGCGGTAATACTCCATAATCGCTCCGTTTATGAAAGTCTTTTACCAAAACTGTACTAAATTCATAGCGATTTTACCTTATCATACCAAAACCGCTCCACTTATACATAAGTAAAACCGCTTTGATCCGTTTACGACCCGTTTAAAGTATCTTGTCCAATTTATTTTATAATATCAAAATATCATCCAACAATAAGAAGTAAAATGAGGTGCCAATTGAGCACTTAAGTATTACATATACTTAGAATTTAAATGTTCAAGAGAAATACTAAAACAATCTAGTAATCTCACCCCATAAGTTCACAATATGTCTTATTTAATGTAGTCATATTAGTATACTAACAAAAGAGAGAACTAGTAATATTTTTAATTCAAATGTTCATTCCCCAATAAACTTAATGTACCATTTTAATTACAGGTACAAAAATATAAACGTTAAACGGGGCGGGGCGGTGTAAATAAAGGGAAATGCAAATCCGCACAACTTATAAGTGGATTTTCATCTTATTAACCAAACCCGCTCAAAATATAATTTTTAATGAATCACACCCGCTCTATTAGGGGCGGACCGGGGCGGGGCCCCGCTTTAAACGGTCAAATTGACATCCCTAGTGAGGGATGCATTAAATAGGTTGGTTTTCGGGGATGCGGCCGGGGTTTCGTGGATGGATTGGGATGGTGTAATGCTTTTGGGACGAAAGATTTCACTGGTGACGAGGAGTTGAGGAGTTGGTGGGTGGTAGTGGTGGAGTTTCGTGGAAGGGGAGGGATTTTAAGTTTTAGGGTGATGGAATTTGAAGGGGGGGTTGCTGGTTGACACAAAGTTAGGCAGTGAAGGGTTATGGATGGTGAGGGTGTTGGGTTCTTTGGAGGTGGGTTTGAGGGTGGGGGTTTCTTATGGACGGATTCTTTAACTAACTTAACTGATACCGTTAATTGGTAGCGTTTTACCACAAAAAAAAAACTTTTAAAGATAAATTTGACAAAGAAATAAAATTAAAAGACAGTTGTTTACAAAATGAATGAAAATTAAAGTAATATCTGACAAAAAATCCCAAAATATAATGCAATAAGCCACCATCTATACCATGCTCCAAGAGCATGTAAAAATGTACATAAAAATTGATTATAGATAAAAGAATTTTAGGTGGGTGGGAGCACATACCACGGGAGCAACTGATAATTTGCCGCAATGAGCACATGCCACCACCATCTTTGGGCAAGTCCCAACCTTTTTGCACATACCATAACCATATGACAAATGAAACGCCTATAAAATTGACACTACATAACTAGTATACACTTTCTACTTCCTATACATCCCAAGCTGTGTGCGTTACTAAAAACCAGTCATCTTCACTCAACACTCTAAAAATATAATCACACATGGCAAGTAAGGTGAAAATAGTCTTCGGACTTCTCACATTTGTCACCTTTGGAATGATCATTGGTAATTTTATACCCATTTCTAATTTTTCCATTTACTTTATATTATTTCTTGGTTTTTGATTAATATTCATGATCTTGACTTTTAGTGGTATATATGAATGGTGGGTTTTGCGAAGTGAGTTGTTTAAGGGTGGTTTTGATCGTAAAGTAGCTTACTTTGTTGCTGATCATTGACATAATTCACATGGTTGATTGACCAAGTGGTCTCGAGTTCGAGTCCTGGGAGCCCCCATATCGACACTAAATAGGCTTCGCGTGAGGGGGCGTATTAAGAATATATTAATTGATTGGGCCTCAACCGTC
Organism: Corrigiola litoralis; assembly: GCA_901111285.1. Taxonomy (NCBI): domain Eukaryota; kingdom Viridiplantae; phylum Streptophyta; class Magnoliopsida; order Caryophyllales; family Caryophyllaceae; genus Corrigiola; species Corrigiola litoralis. Next base: position 7,058 of record CAAKMY010036588.1, read on the forward strand.
GGCTTAGGTTTTTAGTTGAGTTGGTCCTCTCACAATACGTTGTTAATACTATGTTTTGTTAAGTTTTGTATTTTTATGTATATGTGAGATTGGTGAGTGGTGGACTATTCTGCTGTAAAGTGAGTTTGATCAATTCATCTTAATGTGACATTTATATAAAGTTGATCATGTAGTCAGTTGAGGGATAACTAAAACAAAACCATTCTTTTGCTTTATGTTTTTTTTTTAAATTGCAGTGCTATATGTTTGCTTTGAGTTGTTCAATAAGGTCATGGTGTGAGACTGTGAATGGGTGGAGATACTTTGGTTCAAGAGGGGATGCTTAATCTGAACCTGTGTTACTCGGATCGTGTATCTACCTTGAACATTATATGAAAAACCTAGAAATGCTTGCCATACCCCATGCTGAATACTTGTAACGAGTCAGACACTTCTTTTATAGTGTCTGAACAACATATATGTAAACAAAGTACGGGATAGGGCTTCCTGGGGGAAATATGACTCTGGTATAGGATTGATCACCAATCTGTAAAGGGCCTGCAATACATTAGACCTTCCTTCTCATAGAGTCTTGCCTAAAAATCCTTTCTGACGAAATTTCTTATACTTGTTAAACAAAAAGAAAATTTCAAGTGTTTTTGCTGTCAATTTCGGAAGCTGAAAGCTTTAGCATTCATTTGTTTAATATCTGATGTTCAGAAATTCATCTGGTTGGCTTCTTGTTTTGTTTGGTACGAGGCCTACTACTAGCTTAAATTTTGTAGGCTTAAAGTTTCGAGTTTAAAATTCTAGCTGTAAGAACAAAAGTTGGAAAAATTGAACTAGAGACAAAGAGTTGAGAAGTAGAAAAGGACCTGATGTAGTGGTTGTCGTGGTTGCTCTATCTTGGATTTGATCAAGATAAAAAATATTCTTGCCGTTAGTCTAGGGATTCTTCTTTGAGTGCGTAGAGACCTCCCAGAGCATTCCAGAGGTGCTTGAAGTAGCTGGTATATATATTGCTCATGAAATTGGAGAGCTAGCCTCTGTAGGTAACTAGGTAACAACAAACTACTACCAGGATTGCTGAGATTTCTTTCATTTAATCTGCCTGTATAGGTGAACTGTACACTTAGCTATTCACGCAAAATATTAAGATGTTATTAACCTAGTTGCGTTCTTTTTCTTATGAAATTTGGTAGTGTGGTTCATGAACTGTTAAATACGTTAGATAGTCTGCAATTTGGATCCTTTGTGATCCATAACTCAGATCCACAGATCGAAATTCGGTATTTCCTTGCCAGGATCTGAATATTAGCAAGTAGCAACCATGATTCTGAGTCCGACACGTGAAAAAAGAATTCCAAATGGATTTCTCTCAAGCATGAGTCTGCCTGAACTGACAACCAATGACTCATGCTTTAACATGGTTGTGTTCAGGATGTAGTGGTTGTGCCTTACTTGTTGAGTTTTTTCTTTAGACTTGTTTCAACCCGTACACCAATATGGGCAGAGTAGTCCATGGAGTTTTTCTTGTGTGTTGATCTCAGTCTTCACTGAAAAACCTTTAAATTACTCTAAAGAGGATCACCATAATGTTAGAATGTGCTAAGAGATAAATAAGACAAGTATCCTGAAACAATTGATTGACACAGTAGAGTTTCTAACTGAATCTAATGGGTTCAGATTTGTCCTTTGAACTTAATTGATGCCTCACTGTATGCTAGCTCATCATTTAATGGGTTGCACCCGCGTCATGGTCTATTGCAGTACAAGTTATGCTTATTAAATGTTTATTTCTGAATGACATGTTAGTTTCTCTCGATTTGAAGCTGGTCGTTTGAGATTGACAGTCAAGATTGTTTAAAGTTATGTGCTCCTTATGTCGTCAACCACTTAAAACAAATATTCCCTTTTAATATTTTCATATATCAATAATTTGTATTGCTGGAGTTTTGCAGGTGCTTTTTTTCAGTTAGCATTCATATATCAACTTGAAGATTCATCTGGTATATTTTTTCAACCTGTTGTTATTTATACTATTTGATCTTTTATTAATTGTTGGTTCATTCTCTACAAGGCACGTATGTTCACAATACTTTCTACGGGGCAAAATTGTGTTTTTTGAGGTGATGAGTTGTTGATTAATTATTTGAGTTGCTGCTTTTTACCATGGGCGATCATACAATTTTCATGAACACTGAGCTAGCTCATAGGAAAAACCTGTCTTGAAAGAACTTTTGGTGAATTATGAATCTAGGTCAGCTTGGGCAACTGAATGCGTCTTCAGCTGACTCGTCTTTCCTAATCTGAGTGCTTTTCCTAAGATTTCAATGACTCTGGATGAATCTGTTTAGAGTAGACACAGTAGACCTTAGGTAGCTACGAACTTCTGTTGAGGGTGGGAGTTTCCAGTGTTTGAGAGGAAAAATAAAATCTCTAGTTAGTGAAAGATGCTACGGGGGTTGTTTTACAGGTTCCAGATACAGGAATGAACTAATGACATAGCATTTATATGATAAACAATTATGTATGTCTACATATTTCATATGATGTGTGTATAAAGTCATCTTAAGGTTAGCCGATAGAAATGATCAAAGTATAATTTAAGTCAGTGAAAGTCACATATGTATAAAGACTAATTGGTTATCTCTTATTTTATGATGGACCTAATAAGAGATGAGGCACCCTGTGTATATCTAGGGTTTAGGGTTATGGTCCCAATTCAAATTTCATCTCTTGTTCTCCCTAACATCCCATCATTAGTTAATATACCGAAAAGGAAGATATAGAGTTGGAAGAACATACCCACTACTACCACTTACATGGATCAAGGTATGCTTCCTCAATAGTTGTTAATCTTGATAGTTTAACATAAAATGTGGTTATCGAATTTATTTAGAATTACAGTATTTAACAAGTGGTATCAGAGCTCATGGTTCGCGTAGGCTCGGGCAAAACACAAACATGTGGGCTTCACTAGTTTATGGTCCCAAATTAAGTTTGTTTAGGAGCCCAATTATAGTTCCAATTTCAACTTGGTGGGCTATGACAGTTTAGGAGCTCAATTTGAACCTGAGTGGACTATGCCCGTTTGGAGCCAATTTAGTTTCCTAAAATAGTATGGGCTTTCAATAAGGTGTGGTATGATGATGTCTGGGTTGCCCATTTCTTAAAGGAGAGTTAATAGTCTCTGACATGAGGGGGATATTATCATGTCTGAGGCATTGTCCCACATCGATATTATATTTATAAGTCTAATAAACTAATCTTTTTACTGGCAATTGGTTTAATGATGGAACCTCACTAGACTTATGGGACTGTTATGGTCCTCGGTCATTACTTAAAACAAGTGGTCTCAGACCTCACTCAATAGTAAATGTGGACTTTCTTGGTCAGGGCCCAACTCAACATTTCGGTGGGCTATGCGTATTACATAGTTCAAGCTTCAAATCCTAGTGGGCTATTGCAGTTTTGGGTCCAATACAGTTTGCTATAAGGGTATGGGCTCTTAATAGGGTTTGGTATGATGATTTGTGGGTTGCAAGATTCAGTTCAAGGGGAGTTAATGGTCTTACACATGTGGGGGAGATTGTTGGAACTCCATATGTGAGGTATCGTCAACACACATTACATTGAAATGTTTAGATTGAGTGAGATGACTTATGCTTATAAGGCTAATGGGCGGTTACTTCCATTGCCAGAACCTCACTAGACCTATGGTTTAAGCCCTTCTCGGTGTCAAAGCTCATCTTTTGTCTTGCTTAGGTAAACACAACATTAAAGAGTGGGCTTTGAAGATTTAGGGGCCCAAATAATGTTTCTAAGTCTAATGGGTTACTACTCCTATTGCCATTTGGTTTTAGGATGGAACTTCACTAACCTTATGGTTTTGGCCATTCTCCTGTTCGGTGTTTGCTCCTCTAGCAAGTGTTGTGAGGTTCCATTATAAAACCAATAGACAATAGGAGGATTAGCTTTTAAGACATATAAATATAAGTTATCCCACTCAATCGCATGTGTGAGACAATTAACTTCTCTTGAAATGAATTGTGCAACCCACAAAACAACAGTAGAAACCCTATGGAACTTAGGCTCCTAAAATTGTATAGCTAACGGTAATTGAAACCGGAACTATAGTTGACCCCTTGTTTGCCCAAGCCCAAGACGAACCATGAGCTCTAATACCACTTGTTAGATACTCTTATTTAAATAAAGTTTAAGAACCACAATTCATGTTAGATCATCAAGATTAATTATGAAAGTAGAAGCATACCTTTCAATTTCAACGTTAGTGGTAGGTATAGTCTTTCAACTCTATATCTTTTGTTTTGATATTCAGATCATAACTTAAATCCTAGATATATACTCCGTAAATATATAAGAAGTCTCATCTCTTATTAGGCCACTCATAGATAAGAGATAACAAACGAATCTTTACACATATGTGAACCATATTTTGATTTGATGACACAAACCCAATGGCTTAAATCATAACCAGTTTTATGAGCTAACCTTAAGATGAAATACACATAATATATAAACATTTATATCTAACAATCTACCACTAGGGCCACATGGGTCGGATTTTTCTAATCTACGCCGTGGTCGGTTTCGATATGTTGTGTTATGTCGGGTGGTGAAAGAGGTGGTGCAGGTAGGTTAGCGGTGGCAAACGGGGGTGGAGGTGTGGGAGAGGAGAGAGAATGATGTATGTTGGAGAAGGAAGATGAGTTAGCGGAAGGTGGGTTGGAGAGAGAGAGAGTTGAAAATGGAGGAGAATGGAATGAAAACTTACAAGAAGGGAGAATCAATTTTGAGGAAATCACAGAAAAGAAAGGGAGTGAAAAAATAAAAGAAATGGATTGGGAGAATGACTCCCTTTCCTAGTGTGAAAACCCCCCTACCAAACGCCCTAATTGTCTCTATTATTTCAACCTCAATTGATTTGCCATCACCCACACATATACATCTTTTATCATTATTTGGCTTTCCACACAAACACTAATGTGATAAGTAGCACCAGAATCTATCCACCAAGTATATTTAGGCATAACCTCTAAACAAACCATAGCGAGAAGTGGGCACTTGAAGAAGGATTGCCCCTAGCATGATACTTGGGGCAATCCTTCTTCAAGTGCCCAAAAGTCTTGCAGATAAAATGATTAACCACCTTAACCGTATGTGGTGTTTGTTTCTTATGTGTTGGACCACCTCTAATGTCCTTATTCAATTTGTATTTTCTTTGCTTGTCCTTTGAGGTACTAGCCGAATGAGCAGTTTTTGTCTTTTCTTGCTTCAATATCTCTTCCTTTTGCACTCGAATATTCACTTCTCCTTTTGGTAGTGATAGCTTATCTTGAACTCTGTAAACGCTTAGGAAGATATATCAAAACTAAATGCAAAATGATCATGGATAGCTCTAACTTTAGTGCCTTTAATTTCGAAGCAAGATGAGAAATCTCTATGATGTACTCCCTTATATTTCCTTTGCCCTTAAATTCAACAAGGTTGTACTTTTTTATGCCTAGTCATTTTTGGCAAGTGTTTCTCAATCTTTAAGAAACTCTTTGGCATTAACCTCATCAAAGACAGCGCCCTTGAATGATTCCAGTATTCCTCACTTCATAACCATTAGACACATGTGACTAGAAGGTTCTTACTTTCAAATTCCTGTTTTTCCTCAGCGATTCTTTACTTTTATCCGTAAGAGCATTGTGTTGTTTTGTTTTCAATGCTAAGGTCTAAATCCGTGCAGCCAAGGACAATGCTCATGTTTTCTTTCCAAAGCTTAAAGTAGGTTCAGTTCAACAAGGGAATATACATGATGTTAGGAGAATAAACATTAAAGTACCTAAGGACAAGCGTTTCTCAATATTCAGTGAAAAGAACAAAACAATACGTTCACGTAAGTTCTATATAATGGTGAATAATGCAAACAACTTTTAGGCCCACCACAAAGTACCTAGCACAACACTAATATTTAGTTTTTGAAATAAACATTAAATCATAAATTGGTATTTCCTTAGTCTAAGTTCAACAAATTGACAAAAAGATCCGGTGAAATAACAAAACGATATTTGTACTGATTCATCATTGACATGGAAAACCAATTGTTATCACACATCTATTACTATACTATGTATATAATTCGACCAAATATTAACCTTCCTTTTGGTTGATTATCACCCGCATGAATTGTATATGCACAACCATCTTATATTCGAAATAAACTAGTCTACACATAAGAGGTCACTTTCATGACGTTTTGCTTCAATTAGGTTATGTCAAAATACTAGACTTTTCAAAAATATATATAAACTAATGTTTGAATAATTCTACCGAATAGAACTTGAATAATAACCGTAAAACAATTATCATTCTTATAATATAAGGGCATAACAGCTCATAGGCAGATTACTTATTAACGATTGGAAGAGTGACCCAAATCGCTTTGACCAATTATCATGAATTATGAACCATATACATAAATATAATAATCTAGAAGACAACACACTGGATCCGATACTGGACAAACTTTAATTAAAACATGATGAAATACAAATTAGTTTAACACAAAATGGTCCAACCAATAAAGTTTAAACCTTACGAAACGCCAAAAAAACCTTATCTCCAACATGTGCTGTTACGCTGCCACATTGGCTAGAACAAAATCAAAAAATTCACGTTTGAGGTTTTGTCACAGTAATGGTTCCCGTTAGGCTTTGGTTAAAATCTCTGTTTGTGTCAGCTTCCTTTTGTCATTTATTACCTGAGGTAGAAATCTGTAGATCTTTCTTCCCCCTTCCTTCCATAGCTGGCTCACTGAGATCTCTTCTAACTGTTAAAAATCTTTCTTTCCTCCTTCACTTCTTTATCTTCTCCATATTTAAAAATCAATTGTAATATTCAATTTATTTACTTGATACCATTGACGCATATAAAGTGCCTAAAATGTAACTATAGAAGGGAGGGGGGATATTGTTTTTTATGTTGGGGGATTATAATTCAGCAAACGCCATGTCAAACAGTCAATATAGTCAAATTCCTGGAACTCCAATTTGTGGTCGAAATGCTTTTGTTTCCTTTAAGGTGTTTGGGTGCTAAGATGGTTTCTTGGTGAGTTATGATATGGGAGTGAGGGAGAAGCAGTGTGGTGAAGGAGGAGGAGGATGTGAGGACTGAAGATAGATGGAACGGAGCAAGGAGTAGGGACATAGAAGGTGAAATTTGGTAGAGCATGTTCGGAGAGAGTTGATGGGAGTTACTTTTTCTTAGGCTTATTGGAAGTGAAACAGGAAGTTAAGGGAGAAACTGGAAAAAAGAAGGAATTACAGAGGGTTTTTATTTTGATGTTCACAAAAATTAATTTACAAATTAAGATTAGTGTGTTGACAAGACCATTAATTGGGATTATTTATGGAAGATGGGAGAATCGTGGGATATATTTTTGTTAAGTTTTCCTTCTTTTTAACAACCTAAGCACAACAGGGGTTTATGGTTTCCAGAAAGAATAAATGGCCTTGTCATGATTTCTAGATTGTGATTCAGCGGGGTACCTTCAAAATATTCTGAAGATGACTGGTTTGTCCTGTTAACATCAAATAGCGGTCCTAAGAACTTACTAAGCATAGTTTACTACCTTGAGCATTTTGTAATTGTTTAGTCATTTTTTATACAAATGATTGAATGTTGCTTGTACTACGATGCTGACAGGCTCTGGTTTTCTGTCACGTAGAGGTTTGCAGCACTCTCAATCTACTGGTTATCTTCAATTGCCGGCAGGTGAATATTCTTAACCTTCATATAAACTTATGAGACAACCTTAATCATGTAGTATTGATCTGTGCCCATTGTACTTTTTTCATAGAAGGATTGACCTTATAGCCCTACTATTTATATATTTTCACTGTTGCATAATTTACTCAGATAAACGCTTTGTCACTGTAGAGAACATGGTCATATACTTGACTTAGTGGTCTTTAAGAGTATGATTTGGCTATGCTACCCTTGTTAAATTGATTTCCTCCTTAATTAACCATTTCTATTCAAGCATACTCCAGTTGTATGTAAAGGGTTTTTTCTTTAAAAAAAAAGGGGATTTCATACATCTGTTTAAATTTTGATTTGTCATCGAGAACGAATCTATATAGAAAGCGCATCTTTTCTTTTCTATTGCTATCACTTCTGTTTCGGTTGGAATTTGTCATTTTTGTCTAACTTCCTACTCCAGGATAAGTGTATGTGTCAACCCGTCTTATCAGTTTTCTTAACATTTCAATGTTTCTTAATTTCGTTCATCTTTTCTTTTGGCATTTTAGGCATCGGTTATTGGGCTAATGACAAGGAAGCTGCTAAATTACGCATTGGGCTTGTAAGTTTTTTACGTTAATTAGATCTTGATTATTTGGCATTACTTATCTGAATTCTAAGGGAAATGGATATTTGTTTACTGGTGTCAGTGGATTGCTAGAATCCTTGCATTGTAATGTCCAGGAAGGCATTCCACTTACCAATTCCACTAGCAATGTACTATAAAAGAAAATTGCCCTTTGTCATTTTTCATATATTTATTAGCAATCAATTGTTCATTGTTCGTCACATTTTGTCAATGAACCTGCATGTCTTTTTAGTTAATGGTGTTTCTTTCATCGAAGATATATTCATGTTTATATTATTTTTTGAGCTTTATAACTAGGTGTGTAGATTAGATACAATGGCATTACCCCCAGGCCCAACCCAAATCCAATTCAAAATGTTTTTGGATTCAATTTCAATCATATTCCAATTTGATCCAATTCTTTTTCGTCCAAACCAAACAATTCCAATCGAATCTGAATTTTGAAAGTTTCTTCCTTCAAAAAGAAAACCTAAGGGTTCAGTCGGTACCACTTCAAGTTTTCAGTTTTAAGTTTTCAAAAAACAGAAAACTGTTTTAGTTCTTGGTTCACTACCTCAATAGAAATCATTTGCAAAATTTAGACTATATTGGAGGATTAGAAACTCAGAAGTCAGTCATATTCAATCCCACCAACCCGATCTGCAAAGGACACATGCCATATACCCACCCTCTCTACCATTATTATGTCAAGTCAACCGTGGCACCGTCCCTTAACAATGGTGGCTGAAGAACCCCCCCACCACCACTGCCCACAGTCCACCGCTCGTAACTCCGATACGACTCTCTACAGTCATCCCAAAAGACTGATGGTCTTAAAGAAAAAAAAAACATTTTTAAATTATCAAACTTTCCATCCTCACAATATCTTGAATTTGACGGTGTGAATGTGAACGGTCCAAACACCAAGGATTGATTTGATGGTGGTAGAGGTGGTTCTTGGGAGAATGGAGGCTGTTTTGATGATGGACGACGGGTGCAAGTGCCATGAAAATTGGGGGCAATAGTGAGGAGGGGCTGATGGAGGGAGATAACAGGGAGAAGGAGGATTGAGAAGAGAAAGAAGTTCAGGGAGATTAGTGGGGTACTGGAAAAGTAGAAAAAAACCCCAATAAAAACCACTTTTTACCGTTTATTTATTTGCGTTGTCCATTTTCGCAGTTCACCCTGAAACTGCTTTTCATAAGTCACAACGCTTTGAAGAACACTTTTAATTTTTATTTTGCGAGAAAAAAAGTGAAAGCAAGAACCTGGAACGAATGCCGAATGGGCGTAAATAAAGTGCATAATAATTCATGGTTCCTTACTGTTAAGCCATTTTTGAGCCTAAACATGGATATTCTATAGGTAAAGCAAGCAACTATGTTTCAGAATGTTAGGTCATTGAGAAAACATAAAAATAATCATTTTTTGGATATGAGCTTCGATATATTTATTAATTATTAGTCTAAGAAAATTATAAGTACTTCTTAAACATTTTGGATTAGATAGGAATTTCGGAATCAAATAACAAGATCCAAAATTTCTGTTGAAATACAATCCAAAATCCCTAATCCAAAAATTTTAATTAAAAATCCAATCCAAAATTCCTTGTTCCAATATGAGTTGTTTATATGGATGCAATCTTGGATTTTGTCAATCCAACTTGCATCACTAGTTTTTTATTTTTTTTCCGATAAGAAATTAATTTTATTAGAAGAGAGAAAAGCAGTAGAGGACAAGGAGTCCTCCATGCTTTTCGATAACATATTACGCAGTAGCCCAATTTTGCTCCAAACATGTAATTGAAAGCCCCTTGAAAGCACCCGCTGCCTTAGCCCATAAAGAAGGTAAATGAATTACCTTGTCCCATATGTATTCTAGAGGATGGGAAACCCCGAAAACATACGGGTGTTCTTCTTAGTCCAAATACACCAAAAAATGCAATATTAGCACAATTCCAAAGCAACTTCCCCTCTAACTCCACCATAGCCCTAAACCTTTGTGGACAGAAAACCAGCCAAGAGTCTTGGACAAGCCCGACTCTCCTCACGCAAACCAAACAACCTTGACCAAAGAGAATGAGTAGTGTCGCAATGAAGAAAGAGGTATGATCCATCTTCGTTATGCTTGAAGCACATGGCACAAATATCAGGACGTATTGAAATATATGGTCTCCGACGCTGTAGGACATCATTAGTTTTAATCTTGCCCATTATCGTAGTCCAGCAAAAAGCCTTGACCTTCATAGGGACTTTGGCCTTCCACAACCCATTTCACATAGGACTCAAAGGAGGTGTAGGCCTTGTCAAAAACTTCAAAAAGACTTGAGCGTGAAATGACCCGATGACTCCAAAATCCAAATGTGAAAATCCTCATCATTTGTCAGATGAACCAGAATCCAAAGTTGCCCAAGACCAGGAATCTCTTCCATCTCCCACTAATGGAGGTCTACGCATATGGAGATCCCAAGAGTAAGCTTCTTGTGAGCGAATGATGCATTACAAGAGTAGTTCTGAATTTCATTTTAGTGTAGCTTTCTCTGCTCTTAAAGTCTTAATTGAAGTTATTGAGCTTTAGTACGCCATGCTAAGATCATAATCCTGATGTCTTTAGTGAGGCACCCTTCAGGCCTCCAAAGGAAGGTGACGAGTAGTGAGAGTGAGGTCGTACACAGCCTTGCCCGTTTACTTTCCAAGATATTAATGGGACTGAAATTGCGAAGTTTGTTAACTTTTTTAGATATGGACAAATGAAATTTATAGGAAGGATATGTACCTTAAATTCTCTATTATAAAAACAAGTACCTGAATTCCACACCCATGTTTGAAGATCCAAGCAGAGTTCTTAGAAACGCCCCTCAATTGTTTTTTTCTTATTATTTCCTGGATGGGAGCTGAGATTTCCGAATTAATTTTAGTGGAAGTTTAAGAAGAATTTAAACCTGTGAGGTATGCAAATTGAGAACAGAAACATAGAAGCAGAATTGAAAAGAAAAAAATAGAACTTTGATGTGTCAAGCATGATAATTGAAGAACCCAAATGGAAATACGGCACTGCATGTTAATTTGTCACCTACCATACCACAGGGAATTATGGATACAATTGATGTCAGCTAATGCAGGAATAAGTTTTAATTTACGATTGTTGGTCACATGTTATTCTGATCTCAGTTTTTATTTGGTCAGTTTGTATGTTGTGGCCTTTATTTTCAAATTGTACGATTTTCGGCGTTCCATGGTAGTCATTTTTTTTTGTTGCCATGTAGGTCAAGCCAGAGATAATTAGTTGGTCGCCTCGAATCATTGTACTCCATAATTTTTTGAGTGCTGAGGTAAGCTCTTTTTCGCGGTATACTTGTAGGTCTACTCTATCTTGACAGATTCCCACATTCTTATTAGGTGATCAAATGCAGTTTGTTCATTGTTGAAAACTTTTAATCGCAAGACTCTCCATTCTTTCAATAACATTGCTTTATGTCAATGTATGTAGTTGGTTCTACTGTATAGGTTACTTATACTTCCAGGTTATTCATTGTAACCTATCTAATATGCTGTCAATTGGATGTCTTTCTGATGACTGGTCTCACAATTTGTGCTTTTTCTTGTATGTGCATGTGACTCACTAATGTCTCATTATTTTATGAAGACCAATACTACCTCTATTCCAAATTAAACTTCCTACTTGCCTTTAGCACGTATGCCAATGCGCATTTTATATGCTAAATATCTTTAGCTATATATTAGTAAAAATTATAAGAGATTGATATTCTCAATCTACTCATTATGACAAATCAAACAAGA
>CAAKMY010036590.1:0-29983 GCA_901111285.1 Corrigiola litoralis
TCATCCTCACCCTTGATTTTTAGATTCAAGGGTAAGGATAGATTCTCACCTTTAAATGAGTTTTTTTCTTTTCAAAACCTTTAAGTTAGTTAATAATTGCATAATTAATAGAACTTAAGAGTAACTAATCTAACAGAAATAATTGAAAGACTAACGTTCGTCCTCATTAAGGTAGCGTTTGGGAACTTGGAATTGAATTCAATATCTAGAATTCAATTCTTGAAATTGAAATTCTAGAATTGAATTCCAATTCCAATTCCAAATTGTTGTTTGGGAAACACTTGGAATTGTAATTTAGGATTTGAGTTTTCATTCTCATCAAAAACTAATAAACTTTTAAATCAAAAACTACATACATTTCAGTACAAATTTAATCATCAATTTGATTTACTCAACAAATTAAATTCTAAAATTTGATAACCAGCCAACCATAAACCTAAGTCCAAACCCCTAACATAACCCTAAACCTAGCCCAACCCTAACTCAAACCCGAGCCCACCGAAACCCTAAACCTGACTCCACCCAAACCCTAACCCTAATTGAATGCCAGCCGCCACAATCAACACCTCCAAAACCCTAACCCTAACTGGACGCCAGCCGCCACAATCAACACCTCCAAAACCCTAACCCTAACTGGACGTCAGCCGTCGCCGCCACCACCGAAACCTTGACCAATTGGAGCCGCCTCCACTGCCACTGAAACCCTAACCCTAACTAATTGGCAGCCGCCTTCACTACCACCGAAACCCTAACTGAATGCTAGCCGCCACGACCATTACCACCCATAATCCACGGCGGTGTAGAGGAATAGCCTTTTAAAAACATTGCGGCGTCGATGGGAGTCGTTCATGACGGGAGTCATTCGTGGTGGAGGTCGTCCATGGTGGGAAAGGGCGTTCAACGTCGTTTAAGAAGCGGCGAGGAGGTGGCTGGGGTTTTAGAAGGAGGAGAAGGAGCGGAGTTTGATACTTGCGAGGAGAAGGCTAGTGGTTGTCAAGGAGGAGGAGCGGCAGTCAGTTCGTGAGGAGAGAGGAGGGTGAAGGATTAGAGAAGAAGTGATTTTAGAGAGAGAAGGTGGAATTCAAATGACTGGGGTATTGGAGAGAATTGAAATGGGTTGGATTACCATGGGCTGGAATTCACTTGGAATTGGGCCAATTCCAATTCCAATTCCTATAGAGTTGCCAAACATAAGAATTGGCCCAATTCTGGAATTCAATTCCAATTCCTTGTTCCCAAACACACCATAAGGGCATTTTAGGTCGAAAAATCGAACTCAAGGGCATTCTGACTTTTTCGAAATAACAAAGGGGTATTTAGACTTTTTGGCCAAACCATAGGGGCATTTTAGAGAATTTCCCTTTTATTTATTAGTGGGCGGGCTGGTAAGGTGATATTGGGCTCCCAGAGTAGTAAAAGTCATGTCTAATTATATTGCTAAAAATAGACCGTCTTCCCTCATAATTTGTGGTTTTCTTTACCTTCTAGCTGCAAATTCGCTTAGTCCCAATAGCCTTGTTTGCTTAAGAACTCTAGTAGGGCCCATTTTTGTGATGTTTCTGTAGCTTCTAGTATTCTACTGTATTAATTAATGTTTGTTACATTAGCATTACCAATCAAAACAAAGTTGTAGATTAACTCCCCAAATTAATTACTAATTTGATAAAAATTAGATATACTTTATCTTAAGCTAAAATTGTTAGTTTAATTGCTAAAAGGTTCACTGTATGTAAATGAAAAAGAGTTTTCTTACTCATCAATATTTCTTGAACATAGATAAGTTTCGGAGTGCCCTACATACCCTCTTATTAGATTGATGGAGTATAGTATATATTTTGTCGGGTCATGTCTAACAATTCATTAAAGGAAGCTTAATTAGATTTTAACTCAATTTTAAACCCAATCGAATAATGTATTGTCGCTCAACTAAAATTATATTGTTTACAGCTTACGAGCATCCATGCAAAAATGAAACGCAAAATAAAATTTTTAAATGTTATATATATAATTTGGGCCCTTTTTTAATACTTTGCCCCGGGTCCCGAAAATGCCAGGACCGGGCCTGCTCACAGATCCAGCGAGGTTTGCTCAAACCTAGTGCATCTTGTGGATGAATACTCTGGTAGTGTGTACCAAAGATCTAGATTCAGAGACAAAGTTATCCACATAGGAAAATGGTAAGGTGTACCACCGCATTCTAGTTGGATTTCTTCTACTAGGAGATTCGATTAAAATGTTGTTATTTAGGTGATCTAATGATGCATCAATTAAACAAGCACAACATAAGAAATAAATACATTATTACAAGCATGTATGTATATAGTCAAAATGATAGAAATGATGAGATCTCCATTAGGAGGCCCTAAGGAGACCTATGACAATATATATCGCCTCGTCGCGCTTGACGTCTTGGCAATAAGGGATCTAGTTGAACCCCTCACAATGGTGTGTGTATATAGTGGGCAAAAACACTAAGAAAAGCTATAAACAATAAAAAAAATCTGTAAAACTAAGAAAGAGAATGTAATAAAATAACACCAAGTGGTTTATTGGGAGTATAAACGGGGTTTGGGTGACTTCTTTAGGACACTTTGGTCATTTTGCTACCCAAAACTTACTAAAAAAGGTATGAAGAATAAACAAAATCTTCCCTAAATGGAAAGTAGCAAATTTAATCATAACTAGAGGGAGTATAAGTTTAGATGCATTTAGGAGTGCTTTTTATGCGATTTTTGGTTTAAAGATGGAGGTTTTTAGGGTTGAAGTAGAGGCTGGTCAGTTGTGTGAAGAGAGGAGGAGAGTGCTCTCTCACATGGCTGACCTAGGGTTGAGAAATAAGAGATAAGAGAAGTGATTTTGGAGGCAGACATGTGCTAGCTCCCCAAAATTGATATGGGGGGAGGGTATGTGTAGGACAACAGCCCTAAAAGACTATGCGCCACATTTTGGTATGGGCATTACATAATGGCTCCCAAGCCTGTCGGCTTTTCTGGCTTCCAGCCTGTTTCTCTACAGGCATGGGATCTTGTTCATGCTTTGAAATTCGTGTCCTTAGGACTGCCTTGTTGAGTGATGCATTTGTTGTCTTTGCTCATGCTAAAATTAGTGAAGTGATAATGCTTTACCGAGAGGGAGTCGATTTGTTGGACTCTCGGTATCTTGAAAGACCAATATAATCGAGGGCAAATCTTTCTTTTTAGACTGTAGAACCCATTATTAGGTGAATTTTGACAAATTGCAAGCTTTAGAGCTAAAATGGTAGTTATGTACCGTTATAATCTTGTTCTACTATTTTTGGCAGGTAGACTGGAATGGAAGGGTATGTTAACATATCCGTTGTAGGTCCTTACGTCCAAGAAATGTCGTGCGTCATGGCACATTGCACAGTCTACTTGTCATCATAGGGCTGAATCTGTGGCGACGAATTCGGGCGTCTACAACTACTATTGGCAATCTGAGTAAAGGAGGCTTTGCTAAAGTCAATAGATGCATCTTATGCAAGCAGGATTTGGAAACAACCGAGCATCTATTATTTAACTATACTTTGTCTCAATCTGTTTATAAACAAATTCTGCTATGAAATAGTGTTAAGCGCGATATTCTTAGCTTGAGACATGATCTTAATGGGCTTGCCAAGTACAATAAAGGCAAGGGATGTTATAAGAGATGGCTTAGATGCTCATTTATGGCTTGCATTGATGGAATTTGGCATATTAGGAATGATCTTATTATTGGAGAATGTAATAGTTCTATAGCTCAGCTTTTTCATAGGATTAAATTTTTTCTAGGTGTGAGAATGTACGCAAGTGTCACCAACATGGCAAACTAAGCAAATAGTAACAAGTACAAGGTATTCATTTAGGAAATCAAAGACTCATGAAGTATAGGAATATCACATTCAAAGACTTGTAGTAAATAGTTTCAAAAACCTTTCCAATAATACTTCCCAAGTTCTCAAATACAAAACAAAGGTTCGCTTTGTGCAATAGATTTATTTTTCAAAACAAGTATGTATTGTTTCACATTTTACTGCAAGATCTTACCCTTACACATCTCCAAAGTTAACTTTCAATACCTAATAATATTTTTAAGTGCGCACCTACCCTTCTTAACGATAATAGGAGAGTCGTTAAGAGGTAATGACTATTCAGACGGGTGAAACACGATTTGACTAACCCTGTTCACTTAGTTTCTCTTAAAGGGGACCATAGGGGTCAGTCTATGGTCACTGCCAAATCATTCCAAAGTACATAAACCTACTACGTATAGCCTTATTGACAAAACTTCGAGAATGAGAGTGGGTTTTCCTTAAAAGCGTTTTAGGATATATCTCAGGATTCTAAATATTGTAAAAGACGAGTGAAATATATAAATATTAAGCTTAGGTCAAAAGTTTTATTAAAATAACTATTTTAAAATTTCATAAAATTATTAGTTTTCTTAAAATTCAATAACGTTTAAAAACCGAGAAATAATTCAATAAAATAAAGAATGAGGTTGTATAAAATATGAGTAGCCATAATAATTAGAGATAACAAATATTCCCAAAGTATTGTGATGTCATACTAACACTCTTTGCTCATGACTCACCTATTACAACACTTCCACATTTTCAGGGACTTGCTATATGGAACACACTCTATAAAGACCCATATAATACAAGTGCTTAATAGAGACCGCTAAGACAGTTAAGGTGTAATATGGCTTCCCTAGTCATAACTTCGCACCCGAAGCATAAGTCTTGCCTTTGGGCAGGCGGTATTGGAGTCATTTAAGTTTTATTCGTCAAGTGTTGGTGTCATGACTTGGAGTAGCCATGTGGATTAAGGAATGAATCAAGAAGTATGGTAGATCTTGAGATCCACTCGATCCTAGGATCCACCTCCCGAACATCGAAGAAACTGTTGTGATGAGACATATTTAGTGTATGATCATAAATGACTTAGGTCATTGAAAGCATCGTTGAGTAACGAGTTTCTTAATTCCCCTAAAAATCGAGTGCTGACTCCCATGCATTTTTCGATAATGTATCAAGTTGGGTTTTAATAGGATAAAACCCGCATTTTCCGCGTCTTACACTATTGCATTTTTAAAATTCTAAATTTATAAACAAAATTGATGTGACAACTAAAGAACGTAACTTTGAGTTTGTCCTTTATAACCACTCCAAGAAATGAAGGATATCGTGATCTTCCAACCTTTATGAAGGCACTAATGGCCAAGTTAAGGCCAGTTATCAATCTTGTGGCCCTGGTCCCTCTGCCAATGTTAGCAATCCAAATCTCAAGTCACGACTTTCGCGTTACTTGCAATAATGCCATAAAGTTAAAGTCGGGTCATTATACCATAATGATCTCTAGAGTTAGTCGCTAAAAAGTTAACTGTACTTCCATTTTGTCACAAAAATCAGCATTAAAAAGGTACACTTCCTACTTAAGTACTTATAAATGACTTATAAAAATTCAACGGTCCAATATATGGGGCTAATCTCATCTAGACAACCAACCAACCAAGTTGTACAACTATACAAAAACAATGGAGTCAACTAGGCTGCTCTGCTCAAGTCAAAAGCTTTAACCTTGGAGCTTACATTTTCTTGGTACTTTACCTTACCCTTTATTGCCAATTTTATACTCACCTTACCTTACATTTGCACAGTTTGTGTCTGCTCATATCATCATCATAACAATCTTGTCCATTGCTGATGAGCTACCACTAATACTGTAACACATACAAATGAGCAAAATATGGTGTCCCTACACGTGTTACTTGCTCCAGCTAACTCTGTTGCTTAAGTTGCATGTTCTTGTATCTCAATCAGTGAACCATTTTGGGAACTGTTCGTCAATGACATGTGGTGATGTGAATATAAGTTATCCATTCCATATTGTTAGCCAGCAAGAAAAGTACTGTGGGTATCCTGGCTTTGAGGTCTCCTGTGAGAATGGTGATCGTCCATATATGAATATATCTGGTGATAGTTATGTGATCAAGGATATATCGTATGTTTATCAGACCTTTCAAGTCATGAACTCTGTTTTCGTAACCTCTGTTAAAAGTCAAAACGAGTGTTTCAGATTGCCTCAAAATTTGACGTTCGATTATGAGGTCTTCAACTATGCTGCGGATTACAAGGAGATATCTTTGTTATTGAATTGCTCACCAGAGGTTCTCAGAGCATATAAAGAGGAGCCTGTGGTATGTGGAACTATAGGTGTGTATGGAAATGAATCAAAAGTGAAGGAGTTGGAAGGGAAGTGTAATGGAATTATTCAAGTGCCTTATGAGGGTCAGATTGCGAACAAAAGGAGCTTAAGAGAGGTGTTAGAGGAGGGGTTTTCGCTTAAGTGGACAGCGAATAATTGCAGCGCTTGTGCAGTTACAGGAGGGCAGTGTGGGTTTGATCAGAGTATCAGTGAGTTTACTTGCTTCTGCCATGATAGGACTCATTCTCATCAATGTCATGGCAAAAATAGTAAGTCTCTCTCTCTATCTGTCAATATTAGTTAAAATAGAACTGTGTGCTATGAGATTTGCATTTCTGGTTTGAGTATGTGGGGTTGGCAGAGTTACTCATGCACTAGTTTATTTTTACTTTGAGTTATGATTCATTGATAGTAGAGTTAGTGTCACATTTAAGTGATTCATAAAGACAGCTGTACTTTGAAATCTCCACAATCTGTGAATTACAAGGCTTAGGCTTTGGGGTAAAGATGACATGGTATGGTCCTGAAGGAGGTTGTATGTTTGCTTTAGTTATTTTGCCACTAAAAAATCAGTGGTCTTTCTTTTGGGATTTGCACTGTGCAAGTTTCATTCTATGTTGGTTGCCATTTCTCGGATCCGTATAGGATGAATAAGCATACCAGTTTCATTGGGAACTTGTTATTCGTATAGAATAGATTTAGATACTAAGAGATCACATTGTGAAAACCAATGATTTGCTCATTGCTGTTCGGTCTCCAATGTCTTGGTGTCATTGTATTCAGAGATAAAAACGTCCCCAGATAACTGGATATTACTAGCATGATTAAATGTGCGACAACATGAATGTAGTCAATTTGATGGAGAATTTGGTATTACCAAGGAAATGGTCAACTTTAAGATCCTGAAGGACACAAAAATCGCTGAGGGCATAATAAGAAATGAAGTGCAGCTTTTAGACAACTCTGAGCTTCTGTTATATTGATGCCTATGACCTTTTGGGAAAGATCCCAGAGCAGCTCTTTCCATCAACACTGTATACTCTTTATAGGTAAGAGTGTAGACTGTAGATGATATTGGTAGTGATTGGTACACCCCAACTGCTGATCTGAAAGAAACCTTCTAAGCCTCTTGTCTATAACTCGACTATTAGATGCCCTTTTGTCTTAGTAGTACTTGCCCTCTGGGATTCTCTTTGTCCTCCATTCTTCTTTTTGCTCGAACGAGTTGCAGCTTGCCCATCTGTCTATCAAAACATGAGTCCACCATTCCTCGTGTCTCTCTTACTGTTGCTATCACAAAATTCATTGTCTTTTGATCCATATTATGAAGCCTGTGCACCAAGAAAGTGTGGAGACATAAGCATCAGTTTCCCTTTCTATATAAGTGACCTCCAAGAGCGCTATTGTGGATACCCTGACTTCGAAATCACATGTGATGAAAATAATCATCCAATTATCAATATATCTGGTGATAGCTACGCCATTCAGAAAATTTCTTATGATGATCAGTCAGTTCGGGTTACTGACTCTGCCTTTCTAGGCTCCGTCTTCAGTTGTCTTCCTTCTGTCCACAATATAACTTTGGGGGATGCTAGATTTCAGTTTGCTTCCAATCGAAGCAAGTTGTTTCTGCTACAAAATTGCACCAAAGCAGCAATTGAGAGCCTTGGGCAATATAAGCAGATTTCATGCATCGACAAACATGAAACCAAGACGGTTCTTGCAGCTTATGAGCGACAAATTGATCAAGAGAGGCTAGTTAACAATTGCGAGAGAACCGTTTCAGTACCATATGAAGATGATTACAGCAGTGATATCGAAAAGGTGCTGAGGAGAGGTATTACGTTGAATTGGACTACTAGTAATTGTAGTGCCTGCACGAGTAGCGGGGGGAGATGTGGGCTTGATCAGTTTACTTCAGAACCGAAGTGCTTTTGTCCTGACAGGCCTCATATCTATGCATGCCGTTACTTTCCATCTCCCTATTCTGTCTCACATTCTGGTGAGTCTTCCTTCCTGTGGCAGTGTTTTATGCCCCATGTGTAACTTGTGTTACCCGGACTCTTCATTTTACCTCACACACCCATGTCGGACACTAAAAACTCGAAACTCTGACATGGGTATGACACTTAGACTCTTCTTTTCAAGCATATAAAATGTCAAAAATAAGAAAAATGGTGAGTCTGACACTCAGGCACAAACCCTTGTCGGACACTTGTAGCCAAGTCCAGGTAGCATAATTTGCAAGTCAATGACTTCTGGATTAATTCCCGAATATTGCCTATTTTTTGTTTGTACTATTTTGTAGCTCATGTTAGAAGAATTTTAAATCTTGTCTGGAGTCAACCGCATCATTTTCTCTAAATTTAAATACCTCTTGTGATTGATTGAATTGATTGCATTCTTCATTAAATATTCATTTGATTACAACCCAGAAAGAGGCCACTTTTATATTTTTATCTTTGTTAGTATAAAATTTAGAGAGCTGAAGTGATTTCGAATTAGAAAAGCTGATTATTGTTTCATAGTAAATGATTCTAATTAGGTCATTCTTCTTTGGTAGATGTTGACTTCGATTGTAGCTTATTCTTTTCTCTGGATCCTTTTGACAATCAGAAAACCCTGATTTCGTCATCCAATCCGCATCTGATCGTTATGATCACATTGCTACATTTGATGTGACAAAGTGATGCATTTTTACAGAATACAAACCTCCAATATATTTTTTTTTTATTTATCAAAACCAGAATATGCATTAGGTAACAATCATTATATCTCTAGAGTGCAAGGCTCTCAGTATCATTCATAGTATAAGGTAGAACACTTAAGGACTGACCCAGCTGTCAAATTTGAAAGAACTGTATTGGTTTTGACAATTCAATTTTCTATATTGAAAGTCTAAACTGAATACAAAAATGTTAAGTCAAAGAAACTGACTTCCAATCCTCTTTGTTTTAAAACACATATAACTGGTCTCTTGTTCTCTCTCCTTGGCACCCACTTCCTGCAACCAGTACTTCCTCCACTAAATATTTCCAATATGATTGCGATCAGTATAGTCGTAAACCTATCCATCTGTATTTTCCCCTTCCTAATACAGCTCTCTCTGGCTATGGATCAATATTTTCAAGACTGTAAGCCTAGAATGTGTGGAGGCCTTACCATTACTTACCCTTTCTATATTCAAGGCCTACAAAATTCCTACTGTGGCTACCCAGGGTTTCATGTCACTTGCAGTAGCAATAACCATACAGTCATAAATCTATCTGGTGACGATTACATCATCCGAGATATTTACTACAAAAATCAATCTCTACACACAATCAATGCTGCCTTCTTTGATTCTGCCTTTGACTGCAATCCTGCCATTCACAACTTTTCCTCGAACGATAATCGGTTCATGTTTGCTTTCAATCACAGCTTACTATTCATTTTCCAAAATTGCTCGGCTGAAGCTCTGAGAAGCCTTACGACATATAAAGCGATATCATGTGTTTCTGTTAAACGAAGAACGAAAGTTCTTGCAGCATACGCACAAGATATAAACATGGCTAAATTGTCTGGCAAGTGTGAGAGGGTGGTTACAGTACCCTATCAAGGGGCAAGCTATACTAATATGGAAGTTGTGCTAGGAAGCGGACTCATGTTAAATTGGACTGCTAGTAGTTGTAATGAGTGCACTGATAGTGGAGGGCAATGTGGCTATAACAAAACTAGCTCACAGACAGAATGTTTTTGTCCTGATGGTGCCTACTCTAAAAGATGTCCAAGTGAGTTTTTGTTTTTCTCAACTTCCATGTCTCTCTCTCTCTCTCTCTCGGTGTGAGCATGCTTCTATCTTTGTCAATGACTCTTATCTCTGTCCCTCATAATTAGTTTCTGACATATGATTTTGTTTTCTACTTTTCTCCGAAGGCTAAAATACGAAGCCCAAACAAACTCTGGATATACCTTTTATAAATCTATTAGAATGAATAAATATTTCCACCCTCTTGTTGCTTATTCTGACAGATATCCTAGTAATTCTTCTTTCCCTCCAATTCACTCCCATACCTCCCTATCTTCCTCCTCTTTCTTCTGCTGTCTCATAGTTACGATTTTACCATCTTCTATGGCTTTCCTTTAATAGTAGTCTAGATGTAAAGCAGCCCATATCCAAACCCTGGGCTAAATGATGGATTTCTTGAATTGCTCAAGCGAAAAGGCTTAAGTTCAGATCCCCTAGCTTCTCTAGTTCAGAACTTCTTGTGGACCACTCGTTTAGTCTCGACTCTTTTACGCCTCGGCTATAGATAATCCTGTCTCGGATCACTCCATAAAGAGCCTATGCAGGAGAAATAGAGAAAGTCTTGCGATAGTATATCCCCCAAATCAAGCTTCAAATTTTGTATTTTTACCAAGTAACGTCTGTTGTTTTGACCAATGATGTTGCATCATAGATGACAGATTGTTCTAAGATGTCTAATAGTAGATTGCGATTAAGTCATATAAGCCTTAAAAATATATAGAATTTACAAGTTATTTTGGAAGATTTTTTTCTGCTTTCGATTGTTTGTTGAAAGTAGAATGAAGCTGTTGACTGAAGGATGCTAATGAGTCTATAGGAACCATGCTGATGGATCCCTTCAAAACAGAAGAAACATGTTACATTTACATACCGTTGCAAATCAGACATTTTTGCCGTGTTAATTGTCCGCAGTTATCCATTATTTTAAAGTAATGAAACAAATTTGTCAGAATTAGGATTTCTGGTTGCTTCAATTATGAAACTCTTCTGCTTTTCATGTCAGGACAAGATTTCCATTACTTTGATGTATGCTTTACTTGTCTGACCATATTTTATATCTATATACTCCCTCTGTCTCTAAACAAGCTTCCTATTGGACTGTTTATGGAAAAGTCATAGATAGACTAGTTTCAAAAATCCAGATAAAGTTGAGAAATGTATAAGAAGTTGATGCAGGGAAATTGAGTGAAGGAAATCAGTTCAGCTGATCTTTATCTACAAACGTCAAGGAACCTGGAAATGGTTAAGTTCATTCGATAATTTCTTAGCATAACGTTCCACTGATAGCGAACTATCCATTTTCTTTCGTTTTGGTAGGCTAGTATCAATATTAATGTGAACCTAATTCCTGAAAGTGTTGAAATATTTTGTTGAGTGAACTGAACTGTCATGCTTCTGGAAACCAAAATTTAAGCAAGTCAAGCATCTTGGCTGTAGCATATAACTATGTGGGTGGACCTGTTAGTACCCTATCTGTCTGTTCCAATTTCCTATTTATCATGCTAAAGATCAGAAGCTTCATGGTTAATAAAGGCTTTAAGTGCTACACTGAACCCCAAGTTTGAATAAGCATTGTTTCCAGCTTCTTTCTCATACACTTTCTCTTCGTAGCCTTCATCGTCTTTTTTAACTGTTCCACTTGGCGATAATGCAGATTATGCAGTATGCTCTAATTTATATTTGTGCTCATAGTTTGAAAACATTGGTTACCTGTTCTGGGAAGGTAATAGAACCCCAGACTTCCGGCTCACTTGTAATGGTAATTTCTCCCGTAAATTCACTTCTATCAGTATAGCTGGAAAAATAAATTTAGAAGTGCTTAGTATCAGTACATCTTCTCGCTCATAGTTTTTCTGGACCTATGAGGGGTGATTAGCCTCCTTTTCAGTCACAAGATTGGCACCCTGTGCCACAGGTGCCACTGCTGTGTAAGCTCAGTGTGAGAGAGGAAACCATTAGCTTATTCTGTGGTTGCCCGAAAAGTTTGGGACTCTAGATATCAGAAGAGGTCTTTTATGTGCTGGTACCGTGATAGTTCGTAACGTACCAGAAATCAACGTGATTAGTGAGTCTCGCACGAATAATATTACTATTCCTGGGTATAAGTAGACCTTAGATGAACTCTTTTACGGAAAATGCCACACTTCCGAGTATCTCGAAGAAGGGATTCAAGATGGAGTATCTCATAAATTTCACAAGTGTGATGTTGAAAACTCTGGTGGCAGATGCGGATCATCAGAATATAAAGAGTTGAAAATTTATATATTTATGCTGGGGTGACCTCAGTCATTTGGTGCCCGAAAACAGGTGCTGTGACCCTTTTAACGCTCCTGATTTTAACTGTCAATACTCCACAGATAAGAACACGTGACTTGGATTTACAATAAGCAGAAAGGATCTAGTTGTTGTGTTAAGACCTAGAGTAGGATAACCAAGTACCATGAGAAAAAAACAACAAGGAGTTTTGACCTACGCATAGAGATTTTGGTAAGTTCAGTCATTTGCATTTAGACATGGATTACACATCTTCTCTATGTCCAAGATGGAGCCTGGATGTTACGCTGTCCAACAGCAGAACAACATTCACATGATTTGGCAAAAGCTTATTCACGGCACTCAGATTTTGCATCATGGCTGAAGTTTAATGTTAGCTTTAAACTATTCTCTCACTTATCAATTCTAGAAACCAAGATGCAACATTTTCTTTGGGTTAAAACCCCTGGGCCCTCAATAAATCCCGGGGGTAGATGGAATCATCAAAGTTTCCCAGGCAGATTATTTAGTTTGCGATTTCTGTAATACTATTTTGATGGATTACTTCCGTTTTTGTTTCTTGCAAACCTAACAGTTCTATTTTTTATATGTTTGCAGAAAATGGAAAACTGCGACTGATTCTCGGATTGGGTAAGTAAATAGACTAAATTATCACTTAACCAAAATGGCGTCTACACTGTATTTTTATTGACATATTGTCTTCGTCAATCATCAGGCATTGGAGGAGTTACACTATTGCTCGTAGCATTAGTAGTTATCTGGTACCGCAAGAAACTCAAACTCGGTCATTCTAAATTTGATTCACGGAGTATTTCCCTGGAACGTTCTACGTCGGACCTTGAGAAGGGAAACATATACTTTGGCGTGCCACTCTTCTCCTACAGAGAACTTCAAGAAGCCACTGACAATTTTGATGAATCCAATGAGCTTGGGGATGGTGGCTTTGGAACAGTTTATTATGGTAAGCTTTGAGTTTGTACCATACTTCAAAGATCTTCAAATTTAACAAGAAAACTAAAGTGAAATAATAACAACTTTTTCATCTTAGGCAAACTAAAAGATGGAAGGGAAGTAGCAGTGAAACGCCTATATGAGAAGAGCTACAAAAGGGTGGAACAGTTCATGAATGAAGTTCAGATACTCACCCGCTTGAGACACCAGAACCTTGTATCACTCTTCGGCTGCACATCCCATCATAGTAGGGAACTCCTCCTTGTCTATGAGTTTGTTTCAAATGGGACTGTGGCGGATCATTTATATGGTGACAGGGCCAAGCCGGGATCACTTCCATGGCCTAATCGTCTAAGAATTGCGATAGAAACAGCCAACGCTCTCTGTTATCTCCATGCTTCTGATATCATTCACCGTGATGTCAAAACTAACAACATCCTCCTAGACAGCAGCTTCAGTGTCAAAGTGGCTGATTTTGGACTCTCTAGACTCTTCCCGATTGATGTAACTCACGTGTCTACAGCCCCACAGGGGACACCAGGGTATCTCGACCCGGAGTATCACCAGTGTTATCAGTTGACAGATAAGAGTGATGTTTACAGCTTCGGTGTTGTCCTCGTTGAGCTCATATCTTCCTTGCCTGCAGTTGACATGAATAGACATAGGCATGAGATCAACTTGTCAAACTATGCGATGACCAGGATCCAACGGTGCGCATTTGAAGAGTTGGTGGACTCAGAACTTGGGTATGCATCAGATTTCAAGGTTAGGAGAATGACTACCGCGGTGGGAGAGCTTGCGTTTCAGTGCTTGCAGCATGACAAAGAATTCAGGCCGGCAATGGATGAGGTTTTGGAGATACTGAAGAGGATTGAGAATACCGACTATGAAGCATTGCAAGCAGAAGAAATGGGTAGAGATAATGCGGATATGAAAAGTACTAACCCACCACCACCTTCCCCTACAGAGGATGATCATGCTAAACTATTGAGTAATCCCAAGCCATACCCACCTTCGCCGAGTTCTGTGATGGATAATTGGGGTAGTAAATCCACGACACCTAACACCAGCAATTAAGCTGGAGCTTTTTTCGCAGTATATGAAGTACTTTACTGATAAGAGACACCTTCTGTACTCAGGCCCTACTGTAAATTGATGCATTGTTATTCTCTTTAGGATGGTACGTTTCTGACTAATGTTCACATGATTATAAGTTTTGCTGTAAGATATGTACAGAGGAGATCAAGCCATAATGACATTCTTACCTTGTCTTTAAATCATGCAGACACATGCACATGCACGACGTTAGTTGACTGATCTTCGGAGAGTCAGATTTCATTGCTAGCCGATTTGATACATGAGCATTGTAACTTCATTTTAGGTTAGCGAACTTTAAAGAATCTTTAGTTTTCCACTTGCATGACCCGGTCTTTGGTCGGCTTTCTTGACATTATTTAACCAATTCCACTTTGGGACCAATGAACAGCCTTAGAATGTTCCTCTCTTGAGTGTTTGGGAAAAGATAGTCGTCTCCTTCTCCATCGATTCTGTTGTCACTGTCACCGGGTAATAGCGAACCTTTTTTTCACATGAACAATGATGGACGGTATCATAATCACGAGAGGAGGGACATAAATCTGTTATAGGTTCAGACTTCATAGCACCTCTATCTTTACCTAGCTCACAACCATCATGTATGAGCAATCATGGATAACTTTTTTTTTCTTTTTTTTTTTTTGAAATTTAACAATTATATACAACCTCGAAATCTGCTCAAGCTCTAGTTCCACCTCGCAAACATGAGCTTAAATTTTTAAGCTCAGAAGAACTCGAGTTTGAAATTAGCTATATGAGCTCAAGACGAACAAGGTCAAGCTGAACCTTCGAACCTATTCCAAGAGATACGGAATTGCTTTATTCAAATTGACTAGTTAAAATTTTAAAAATAAAGTCAAACTAACTTGCATTAGGCGAGAGAATCATTTGCCGTATGGACCTCACAACTTAAGAAAACAGTGTGAGGTGTATCCCACTTTCTTTGTCTTCATAAATCGCAATCTTCAAACGTGACAATGACCACAATGACCACAATTCCACAAATCTTGTATTCTATGGTCTACTATATTGACATGAGGGGGTTCATTAACTACCACAGTTTTCTGGCGGTGCTCAGAGTTTTCGTCTTTGAAAAACTTGAATAACGTAGTCAAGTTTCTTGTCACTAGGATACAAGTTTGGTCTTGGTAAACCTATTTCTGTTCCGATTTGAATGTTCAACTGCGTGTTTATTACACCAAAGAACAAAAGCCATGGTTAAAACCTAAAAGACAGCAAAATGCACTTTGATATTTAATGGAACCAAGCTTCCATACATCCGTGACAACACAAAAATGCTTAATAGTGTCTTTCTCATGAACTTTAGTGTCACAACTTTCATCATCATTTTAACTATTCCATTATCAAAGGGAAGCATTGACGCAAATTATACAGTGTGCTCTGCTCCATACTCTTGTGGGAAAATTCAAAATATTGGGTATCCATTTTGGGGAGGTGACAGACCTGCATTCTGTGGGCGCCAGGAGTTCCAGCTTTCTTGTCAGAACGAAGGTCTTTATCCTCAAATCCAAATTGGAATTTCAGGATACTCCAAGGCATCAGTACTTAGTATCAATTATTCCACCCGCACAATGGCCCTTGTCGAGGAACAATACTTGAGGACTCATCCGTCTTGTTGGGTCGTAGAAAAAGAATCTCTAAATATGTCTTCAAATTTCAAGTTCAGTTCAAGTGTTGGGCACATCACCTTATTCGATAGCTGCAATTCTAGTGTGGTCGCTACATATCAGGCTAAGTCTATAACATGCAGCTCGGACCAGAATCACACTAAAGATTCATTATATTATTTCGGAAAGCAAGCAGATGTAGGCCGGATAAAGAAGTCCTGCAACTCCTCCGTCGTTTCTCCAGTGTATAAAAGTGAGTTAGATGAGCTAAATAAGGGAATTGTGACGCTTCTGAGTGTCTTGAAGAAAGGATTTGAGATAGAGTACATAGCAAACTTCACGTCCTGTTCAATATGCATGGATTCTGGTGGTAAATGCGGGTCATCAGGCGATCCGTCACAGAAATTTGTATGCCAATGTAAAAACGGACCCCAACCGATAGCCTGTCGCCAAAACTCAGGTGCACATAATTTTCTCCTAACATCCGATCCCTTCAATTCTGTGATAGTAGGCATGTCCTAGACTTTTTACTTTAATAATTAGCTGGTTTTCTGCTTTATGAGTGTGAGCAGTGTACGTGCACACTGCTATCTTGATGGCGCGGGGGTTTTAGTGTAAGTACTTCCTCGTCCAAGCAGGTTGTCAACAACTTTCAAAATTCTGTGAAGAGGAATTTGGAAAATGCCCAGAACTTATTGGACAAAGGGAGTAATATATAGAAAGTACTGTGTATATCTCGGCCTTAGGCAGAAATCAATGATCAACCTCAAGGTCACCTCTATGGATCTTTCTTAGTCGTTACACAGCTCTTGATTCTCCTGTTCAGAAAATAAAATCATCACTTCCTTACTGGCAAGTGGCAATGCGTCATTTCAGATATGCATATCTATGCGACAGAAGCTCTTATGTTACATATGGGATTATACCCTCACGTCTACCTGCATAATCTCCTTGTCCTCCAACCCTCTCTGCCCTCAGACGTAAAAGAACAATTAGTAAAATGAATAGAAACCTGGAACTATAACTAGATAAAACTCCACCTCAGCATCTGTCCATTTTTTCTAACTTATATACATAGTTGTAGTGAATGTGGTTTAATTATAAGCTGGAGAAATCTCACCATTCGTTTGTCTTTTTGCAGATAAGGCAAACTTTGGACTGATTATGGGATTAGGTAAACCAAATGTCTTTTATATAGTAATTTATATCCATGGCTCCATGCACACTGCACATGAGATACATGTATGTGCTCCAAGTTAATAAAATGGCTGCTTTCACCCTGCAAGTTATCTTACATATTACCTTCATCAATTACTTCATCAGCTATTGGAGGAGGCATACTTGTGCTAGTAGCTCTGGTAGCAATCTGTTACTGCAAGAAAATTGGTCGCTCGAAACATATGTCACGGAGTCTTTCCCTCGACAGCTCAGCATCAGAGTTCCAGAAAGGAAGCATATACTTCGGTATGCCACTCTTTTCCTACAGCGAACTCAAAGAAGCCACTGGCAATTTTGACCACAGCAGAGAACTTGGCAGTGGAGGATTTGGAACAGTTTATAAGGGTGAGCATAATTTGCATCTTACTTACGCAAAATCTACAACCAAGTAATTAACTATACAAATTTTGCATCTTAGGGAAACTAAAAGATGGAAGGGAAGTCGCAGTAAAACGCCTATTTGAGAAGAGCTACAAAAGGGTAGAACAATTCATGAATGAAGTTCGGATACTTACCTGTTTGAGGCACCACAATCTAGTCTCTCTGTATGGCTGCACATCCCCTCACTCTAAAGAACTCCTCCTAGTTTATGAGTACGTGCCCAATGGGACTGTTGCTGATCATCTATACTTGAATGAAGATTATTTTCAGCCTCTTCCGTGGTCTGTTCGTCTAAGAATAGCTATTGAGACAGCAAATGCACTCTCATACCTTCATGCTTCTGATATTATCCACCGTGATGTCAAAACTAACAACATTTTACTTGACAGCAACTTTAGTGTTAAGGTGGCTGATTTCGGGCTTTCTAGACTTTTCCCGAATGAAGTAAGTCATGTCTCAACAGCCCCACAGGGCACTCCCGGATATTTAGACCCAGAGTATCATCAGTGTTATCAGCTGACAGATAAGAGTGATGTTTACAGCTTCGGGGTTCTGCTTGTCGAGCTCATATCTTCCTTGCCAGCAGTGGACATGAACAGGCAAAGACACGAGATCAACTTATCGAACTATGCAATGAATAGGATACAGCGGTGTGCATTTGATGAGCTGGTGGATCCAGAACTTGATTTTGCATCAGATAGCAAAGTTAGGAGGATGACTACTTCAGTGGCAGAGCTCGCATTCCAGTGCTTGCAGCATGACAAGGACTTTAGGCCATCCATGGAAGAGATTTTAGAGTCCTTGAAGAGAATTGAGAGTATTGAGTATGAAGCATTGGGGACAGAAGAGACGGTAAAAATTGATGTGGAAAACGCCAACCCGTCGTCTTCTCCTCCAGAGGACGATGTTGTTAAACTATTGAGTAATCATCAGCTATCTCCAACTTCTGTTGTCAAAACATGGAGTAGCAGTTCCGCTTCACAAAGTACCAGCAGTTAAAGCGGTTCCTTTTTCACATTTTGTAGAGTAATTATAGGTCCGTTTTGATTCGTAAGCAGTTGATCGTTATTTTCCCATTTAAAATGATCAGCCTGACGCGCTGTTTACTGTGTATTAGGTTTCAATCTAAGATAAGTACAAGACTCAGGATTCTTGTTGTTCGATGTTTGTTCAAAAAGAGGCGCGCTTTTTGTTTGGGTCATTCATCTAATAAGGCAAAATGGAAGGCGTCATCAACTCATCAACGGTGACTCGCTTGAGGAAATAGCAAATCAGCGAGTAGATAGCAGTCTTTTAAAAACTGTTTCTTCTTGACAATTGTGGCATTGAGTTGATGCTGAGTAACTATACCTATGGGCTGTGGTGTTATCCATGTATTTCCCCCAACTCCAACCTCATCTAGATTGCCTCTTGAGGATCCATCAACTGATCAACATTCCACTTTACCAAATCTTGCAGGGGGACAGGGGGAGGATTTTGTAATACTGATTAACTTATGGCCATGCCTTCTGATGGAACTGGCTATATAGGCCTAATAAAATTTAGCCCAATAAAGCCCCTTATTTTAATCCATAACATAGCCATATTGGCCGTATAGCCCACTAGAGCTTAATCAACTCAAGAGCCAAGCCTGTTATTCTTGTCCAAAACACTGTAGCAACCATGCCTATAAAATGCTCAATTGCACAAGTTGTTGCAACTTTTTTTTGGTATGAAATGAGCGCACAAAGTCGCATATAAGAATCGGACCCTCAATTTCATGATTGGGGTAAGATAGCCCCAACTACTTGAGCTAGTTTGCAACTTGCAAGGCTACAAAAATAATACTCAAGTTCAAGCACTAACTCATTATATGCACCACAAATGGCTTTCTAGAAAACCTCAAAACATACCTCGATTGCAAGTTGCTAATGATCTCCCGAAGTCTCTTTTTCACAAAGTCGCCTTGCTATGCTCTCAAGTCCCTGTCCCCCACTAGATGCTACGAAGTCACCTGAGTTAGTATCTAATCATTCGCGTTATTTAAATATACAATATGAAAAAGGAAATTATGTATGATCAGCCCGTTAATGACGAAAAACTTGCCTTTGTGAACGAATCTGAAAAATCAACAAAAAGTCCAAGACTAAGGAATGAATGGACGACTAAGCCATACAAGAAAGAGAGTAGACTACATGACTGCACACCACGTACTGTGTACGTGTAGTACAATGGAAGAATGACATATTACAAAATTTGGCGAATTATAGAGGCATATTGATAAAAACATCAACCATGCAATAGAAATTACAGTTCACATAACAAAAAAGTCTTACAGCTTGTTTATAAATGTTTTTTTTTTTTTTGGTACAGATAACAGTCTCAGTCGCCACACATCAGTTATCAATATGACAACATCATTGTACTACTTTTTCTTTTGTCTATATCAGTACCCACAGAGTCAATACCCAGACTTTTCAAGTCAGATGCGTGTTTAGCGAAACAACGAAGAAAACAAACACAGTATAAACTAATCAACAAAAGAATCCAATTCAATTTGGCTTTAAACAGATCAATCATATCATAAACTATGTTGTAACTGATATTTTGAGGGACTTCAAATGGCTATAGCTTCCGTTGGTGTAATATTTCTTCTCTCTCAACTTGTGCTACTTATCTCAGCTTATGAACAAAGCACGCAACATTGCCCACCTTCATTCCAGTGCGGCACACTAGGTGTCTTTGGTTACCCTTTCACCACCAGCTTCAATCCAAAGTGTGGGCTATGTGTCCTCAACTGCACTGAACCAACTCAGACGATTGGCCTTACGAGCACAGGACCTTGGTACGATGTTATGAACTCGTTTTCAAATAACAAGAGTTTTCTTGTGGGTGATCCGCTCCTCCTACATCTTGTGAACTCCGACAAGTGTGATGTCTTCAAAAAAAGCTTTTACCTTCCAAGGTCGCGTTCTGTCAAATTTACGATCTTGTTCAATGAAACATTGTTGAAGTGCGCCAATAACTCTGATCTTCTTCGACAAAAGAGCAGTGCCACTCTTCGACGTCTTACTAACTGTGCTGGTTACAATGTCTATCACAACAATAATACAGAAGATACTGTCAATACTACAGAAGATACTGTCACCAAGTGTTCATTTGTTCAGTATCCAAGCCTCCTGATAGTGGAATTGTCTGATAAATGCTCGCAGTGCGTTACTGAAGCAGGACGTTGTCAGGACATGGGTAATGAGGGATTTCGGTGCATCAAGAGAAAAGGTAACCAAAAGTCTCATAACCAGCTCATTCTCTATCTCTTTTTTTTTTTTTTTTTTTTGATGTTTGTCTAAAAAGGTGCTTGTAAGTCAAAAGAATCGAACCTTCAAGTTACAATACTTCTAACCACTTAAGCCTTTTGGTCCTTCAAACTAGCTCTTTTTCTAGAGTTTTCTCAACAATTTTTAGTGAAATACTCAATTACATTCTGTTTTACTTTTTATTGTTTCGCGATCTGCCAGGCTTTTTCCCCTTATGTTATCTCACTCTCACTAACAAGTGATGAAATTCTTTGCAGAACGGAGGAGACTCAGACTAATATTTGGATTAGGTATAAGAGTTTTTTAACTTGGAAACTTCCTTAAAGCATCATCTTTCAATGACAGAGGTGGAAACTGAGATAGAATTTACTGTGCCTTTTATTGTTTAGGCTTTTCAGCAGGAAGCATAGTCATTATAGTTCTTGTGCTGGTTTTCTGCCATCTCAAGAAGATTAATTTTCGATCATCAGCATCGAGTTCAAGGAATATCTCTCTTGGACCCACAAGGACGAAAACAGAACCTGACGGAAGCAAAGTGTATTTTAGCGTACCAGTCTTCCCCTACAGTGAACTTGAAGAAGCAACAAATAATTTTGACCCTAGCAGAGAGCTTGGTGATGGAGGCTTCGGAACAGTTTACTATGGTAAGGAAGAGTATAAGTTCGCATTTCTGTAGAATTCACCTTAGTCGAACACCATTTTTCAGTTGATTTTTTCTATCTAATATTGCAATACTTCAAGCAGGGAAATTGACAGACAGGAGGGAAGTTGCTGTCAAGCGTCTGTATCAGAGGAACTATAGACAGATTGAACAGTTCATGAATGAGGTTGAAATTCTTGCCTGTTTGCGCCACCCAAATCTTGTGTCTCTGTATGGCTGCACTTCACGCCGCAGCAAAGAGCTCCTCCTCGTCTATGAATATGTGCCTAATGGAACAATAGCTGATCACTTGCATGGTGATCAAGCCAAGTGTGGAATGCTCTCCTGGCCGACCCGTATGAGTATAGCCATAGAAACAGCTTGCGCACTGGCATACCTTCATGATTCGGATATCATCCACCGGGATGTCAAGTCTAACAACATTCTTTTGGATATTAATTTTAGTGTCAAGGTAGCAGATTTTGGGCTCTCGAGACTTTTCCCAGTGGACGTTACTCATATATCTACTGCTCCACAAGGCACTCCGGGGTACCTTGATCCTGAGTATCACCAATGTTACCAACTGACAGACAAGAGTGATGTTTACAGCTTTGGAGTTGTTCTTGTTGAGCTCATCTCAGCATTACCTGCAATTGATTTCAGTAGACAAGCAGATGAAATCAATTTATCAAGTTATGCAATGAAGAGAATCCAGTGTTCCGGACTTGATGAGCTAGTAGATCACCGTCTAGTATTTAAGTCAAATCATACGACAAAAAGGATGATTACACAGGTGGCAGAGCTTGCTTTTCAGTGTTTGCAACAGAGGAAAGAATTCAGGCCCTCCATGGTTGAAGTTCTAGAGGCTTTGAAGACAATAGAGAGTGCAGATTATGACATCCATACAGCAGGGGAGAAGGATCAGAAAAACATAATATCAAAAGTGCGAACAGATTCTAATACAGCAGGGGAGAAGGATCAGAAAAACATAATATCAAAAGTGCAAACAGATTCTAACTATACTCAGCTGCTAAGCAATACTGAAAACCCACCTTCACCGAATTCAGTCATACATAATTGGGGCAGTACTAAGTCCATCACTTCAACAGCCAGCAGATGAAGCTGCAGGCAAAACAGGGGCGTACCCAGCACTCGTGAAGGTATTGCACTATATGTAGATAAGGATGCCTACCAAGCTTCTAGACAAACTGTGATGCTATTAGTATCCTAAACTTTTACTTTAGGTTCTCCTAACATTTGGAGCATTAGACATTAGAATTAATTCATGTTACAGGCAAGATATAAGCTATTTTTGACCAATAGGAAACTCTGCATGACATTCACAAACTTCTGATCATTTGATTTATACTTGCACCAGTATTTTCATTTAAAACCATTTAGAAGCAGTTAGTGACAATGCAACCTTGGAATCTGCCAAGATCCGCAGACGTTCCCTTATCCTGAAGTCTATTGTTTAATACGTCTGTCTTGTACGGTAGAAGACTTCTACCAGCAAAAAGAAGCAATGAAGGGACCTGATGAACATACTTGAAAAGAAGAAACCCTATATATTGATCAATATTAAGGAACAATGGAAGCTCTGGATCTCTTAATATATACAAGTTCAATGTGAGTAAAAAGTACAATCAGAAACAGAAAAATCGAAAAGTAAAACATTTGAAGTGTCCCAAAATCAATGGCATATATACACAAAGGAACTGGAAATGTTTATCAAGGACCAGATTGCTTGTCAGATGTCAACCATCTTGTGCTGATGTTCATGTTAATTCCGTCTATTACAAACATTAGATATAACAAGCTTGGTATAGTTGTTAGATATTACAATGCTATTCTTCTAATGATACTCATTCTACAAAAAATGTGTCTGCTGTGTGGTTCTGATTCCAGCAGTTAATCTGTGATGCTGTTTTTTTCCCACAAACTAAAAGCCATGAACCCAAAAAAGCTTTCTATAGGGCACAGTTTTACCAGGGTATATTGATGCTTAATTATCATCCTGCACATTCTAAATAGATTACAAACACCTCGAGACAAGTAAATACAACCAGCTGAAAACAGACTGAGTCAAGATTAGCTTTTCTTCATTGTGGCCAATGTATAGGCTCCTAAATTCCTATTTCTCAAGCAAAAGGCTTCGAGAGATTGGCAAAAGCATCAACAATTGACATTACTGTCATCAGAAATCGGAATCATTAAGTTCTGCCTCAAATATTAGTCAAGTATAACCATTTAGCCAAAGAGCTGTCCCCTTAACACTACATACCAAATGACAAAATACAGGCATGATCATTAGAACATGTAAGGAGTGCAGAAAGTTCGAAACAATAAGAATATAACAAATCCTAATTCTTACATCACAATAAGACTGTATGGCCCCAACTAACAAGGGGTTGATAAACGCGAGCAGAACCAATCCTCGGGCGGGGAGAACAGCCGCGTGTGGCTAGGAGAAGACTCAATGTCCTTCACACTCCAATCATCCAAGCTAAACACACGAGCAGTACAGCCTCGAAACCCCAGATCAGCAAAATAAATGCAATTCCCTTCACAACCAGGGAAGTCCTTAACATTAACAGAGAAAGAACACTCTTTAGCCAACACGAAAACTCGATCACCCAACGACTTAACCTCGACCTAAGTCCCCCATTCTTCATCCAGCTTAAACACTTTCATATCTCCAATCTCAAACCTAAACCGCGGAACCCTGTCCATTTCTAATCCTTCTTCTTCCGACAACACCCTTTTCAGAAACGAATTAACGACAAACAAACACCCGTCCGACTCAACTAAATACTTCCAGTTACCACTGCTAACAAGCGGGGGCAAATACTGAACAAGCTTCATAGAATTACCACCACCACC
This sequence comes from Corrigiola litoralis, assembly GCA_901111285.1. NCBI lineage: Eukaryota > Viridiplantae > Streptophyta > Magnoliopsida > Caryophyllales > Caryophyllaceae > Corrigiola > Corrigiola litoralis. Next base: position 24,360 of record CAAKMY010036590.1, read on the forward strand.
ACCATCATCATCAATATACGACAATATCCCGAAAATGTCAATAACATAGTATTGTCCCTGGTAAAAAACAATATCATTATAACTCGTCGCTTCGCTACCCAACACAACCCAATCTTGATCACCATAACAAACATTAACCCCCGTCCTCGACAACCCATAAAGATCAAGAATCCCGGAACCCCGAAAAGCGACCGTTCTTTGTAAATTACACTCTTCCGACTCATGATAAAAATAACACTTAACCAACTCAATTACGCGGAATTCCAACATGTTGACAGAGTTGGCAAGGATAATGTCAGGTTTGTGGGTCGTAAGGGGTCTAAGGAGGTGGAATTCCCCGGTGGCGGTCTCGACAAGTTTGATCAAGCGGGCCGAGGTTCGGGAATTGTTCTCGAGGCGGAAGATGGTGACGGGGAGGAGGGTGATGGAGGGTGTGAGGGTGATGGAGGATTGGTGGGAGGAGAAGGGGAGCGAGGAGCGCCACGAACGGCATACGGCCCGAAAGCGGAAGGCGTCGATGCGGGAGAGGAGGTGGGTCCCGATTTCGGTAGAAAGCCAGTACAAATTCGCATATGGTTGTCACGTATACGTCAGGTGTAAACAAAAGAAAACTCTCCCTAATAATTATCACAAATTAATCTAAAAACAAGATCTAATTAAGGTGGTCAAATTGAAAAACAAATTACCACTTAAAAGTAGTTTTAACTTGAAAATAGAATCTCTTATACAATATTTTCATGATGATTGTATGGTCTAAGTTTATAAGATGGCTATTGACGTAGAATCGCCCATTCATTGCATTCAAGTGTCACTAAAACTTAATTGTGTTCTTAGCAACATGATCAATTGCTTACTATTACATTGGTCATTGGAGCAAGTGGTTTCCTATTCCTCGGCTGCAATTTTTTTTTTAAATGACGTTAGAACTCCCAGCCGCTATTTTTTGTGTGCATATGTCCCAAATAAATATTTCTCCCACAATTGTCACAAGAAGGTTTAAACCTGAGAGCAAGAGGAATATCACCTCACACCTTAACCAGTTGAGCCTACCCATATGGGCGACAATGATACACTTACTCTATGTGTAAGAAGTATATCCATCTCCTTCCTATATTACATGACCAAGTGTCACCATTAAAGAGGGTAAAGACTAAACGCATCACGACTTTAAAAAACTTGAAAAACAAACTTCCTATTCTAACCCTGCCCCAACCAAATATATTTGTCTCTTCTTCCTCTTCCTCACCCTAACATGTCTATCTCCTTCCCATCCTCACCCACATCCCCTCATAGCCTCACACACTTCCTTATGATTCTGATCTCTTCAAGATCTCACCCAAATACAACACAAACTTGAAAAAACCAAGTTCAATCATTCAATTAAGGTAAGTTGTTATTTTTCATATCACATTTATCAAAAAAAAAAAAATATCGAGCATTTTCCGCATAAATGAGTCCTTCAACGTGTATCGGGTGGGTGCCGAGGATTGGGGTTGGGGTTCCCCTCGAATAAGGGTTGGGATGTGCAAAGTTTTGATAAAAAACTTAACAAGGATAAAGTTGGAAGTTTTGTGTCGAAATATTTTTATTCGTGCTGCGTTTAACCAAAATCTTGCTTCGTTTAGTAGCCCCCATTCAAGTAACGAAAAGCATATGAATCCCAAATTTTCTAAACTATTACCTATCCCCTCACAGACCTATTGTCCCTCACATTTGGTCTTACCAAAATTTGTTTGAAAAGGAAATGCCCCACTAAATAATCCAGGGCATAAGCCTTCCTAATAGCACAAGAATTATTAATTGATAAATCTTTCTCCAAATTGGCTAGTGCTATGTATAGCAAGTTAAGGTTCATGTCATCCATAGAGGCTTTATCAAAGGTTTGACCTCTTGCATTAATGTGAAAAGGTGAAAAGAAAATGATGCATAAACACAATACAAAGATGGAAAGAAGAGGAGAAGAAAAGTATGAAGAAAAACCAAATGAGAAGTTGAGAGTGAAAAAGTAGCTTAGGCGATTGTAACAGAACACTAGAGAAAGTATTAGGGACAATCTGGACACAGAAGAGACAGTATTGCCAAAGTCAGTAATGAGCGTCTTTTCGTCGCCTGTTTTTACCTATGTCGCCCTAAACTTTTCATTTTATTTTCAATAATGATAAGAAAAGACCCTCACCCCTATCACAAATTATACACTCTCCATTTCCATCAACAACAACTCAAGTAAGTAATAAACTTAACTACCATGTAAAGATAACAAAAACCAAGAACGACAAGCTCGGCTCCAATACCACATGAGTTTCAAACGCGCTCTCACTTTTAATAATTTTTGTCTAAATCATGTTGTCTATTCAATCACATTAATGCTTTCATATGTTTGTCTCTTATTCTTAGATCGATGAAAAAATGAAAAAATTATTATAGTCTCTTATTCTTAGATCGATGAAGAAACGAAAAAATCATTACCGTAGATTTTTTAGATTAGATAGGGTGTAAAATGAAAGGAGTAAGAGGAGAGGGAAGTAACATAGTAGGTTGGAGAGGAAAATGAAGGAAGAGGATTAGAGGAATATTTTAGGAAAAAAACGAAATAAGGCTGACAAAGTAAAATTTGGGCGACATGGCAAGAGAGTAAAGCAGACTAGGGGAATAAGGCTGACGCATCATGCATGTAAGCTCAATGGCCAAAAGGAAATACTGGAACACGAAAACTTATTCCTACAAGTAACTTTCAGCAAATGATTATCAAAAGCGAAAATTGATTGGTAGTGGGGGCAAAGGAGAAGGCACACGCTTGTTCCCAAGGAAAAAACATCAGAAACTATGAGAATTGAAGGGAGCAAGTTGAGAAATATACAAATGCAAAGCAATTTAGAAAATTTTACTGGGCTCTCCAAGGAGATATAAACTCTACATCTCGCAAATTTTCCTGATGCATAAATTACAATGAACATGATCGTTTGGCTTGCTGCTGTTAAACTGGTCATTGAAATTGATGGTTTCCTCTCCCTCCATAAACGTGATGATAGAAACTAGAACCATATAGTATACTTTTCAAGAGTACCTTTTAATGCTAACCAGAACTCACATTGTTCATGATGTTTCTATGGGTCTGTAACCGGATCTCTACACACAGTCAGCATATTGAGTAATAGAAACAATCATATCAGCTTAAATTGTGAGTTTTATAATACTATTATAAATGTTTCCAGCACTTTGTTGCGAAGTAAGCAACCAATTGTAGTACCATCTCTTGCAAATTCCTTCTCCTAATTCAAGTATGTGACACAGTAATTCAAGACATACAACACGTAGCTACAATTCATAGGAATTATAAAGTTATAGCATGGCTGTACATTTTACTCTGAAATCTCAGAGCACTCATTCTGTAACAGATATAAATATATGATTGCAGATATTTGTTCTAATCTTTGTTTTCTGAGATTTTCCACCAATGAACCTGAGATGTTATGTCCTGCAGGCTGCAATGGATTAAGCTTTATTTGCATCCCAACTGCTTTCATATGGCACAACTGAATTACTGAATTATAGTAGAAAGGCTTCTCAATCATGCATATCAGATGTACTAAATACTGGCTGTTAATGGCATGAAATTCTAAGGCAAGAAAACTGAACAAGGATTAAAAGGAGTACTATCTCAACCCCATTAACAGTTTTACAAGAAACATGCTAAATTGGCATCTAATACAGAAAGTACAAAACTACTACTAATACTTACAACAAAAGTTGAGCAGAAAAAATCTTTAAAGCATACCATTCGCAGATGATCAATAAAACATGGTAGTGAAACATTAGCAGCAAACATAGAACAAACTACTTGTTTTACTTGGACAAAAATGTTATGCAGAAATGTAGAACTAATCCTCTTATCCTCATACCACATCATATTCATATGATATCAAGGGAAGGATAAACCTTTCGAGAACCAATCCTTAGGTGGGGAGAACAACTGTAAATGGTTAGCAGACCGCGCAACATCCTTGACGCTCCCGTCATCCAAGCTAAACACACGAGCAGCATAGTACCCCATCCTCACATCATAGTATCGACGTCGTCCTGCCTCGTAATCTTGAGACAAATCCGCAGAATCAATGAAATATATGCAATTCCCTACACACCCCGGAAAATCCCTTGCCGAAACAGAGAAGCAGCACTCGTTACCCAACACGAAAACTCGATCACCCAACGACTTAACCTCGACCCAAGTCCTCCTTTCCTCATCAAACTTATACACTGCCATACCTATAATCTCTTTAACCACCACCCCTTTTTCTTTATCGTCTCGGAGACACCGCTGTCGAATATGCTTGTCGACAACAAACAATTCTCCACCTGACACAACCAAGTTCTTCTGCTGACCAATCCCAGAAAGCCGCGGCAAGTGATGAACGAGCTTCAGATTATTACTATCAAACCAAAATATAACCCCAGAACTATCGATCACATAAACCTGTCCCGCATAAGCGATAATATCATCAACATGATTATGTTCACTATGCCAAATCAGCCAACGTGGTCCCTCAGTATCGCGAAATGGCTTAAACGCTAGCCTCCCTCCCTTATAAATGACAAGAATTCCACGCCCATACACAACTACTTTCTTGACATCAGATATCACGTAAGAGCGGTTCAATTCATTGAAGTGGTAACATTTGTGCACCTCAGTTAAGCGGAAGTCCAACATGTTGAGGGACTTACCAAGGATGATGTGTGATTTGTAGATGGTTAAGGGTTTAAGGAGTTCCAATTCGCCAGTGGCGGTTTCGACAACCTTGATCAAGAAAGACGAGTTTCGGGCTTCGTCTTCCAGGCGGCAAAAGGTGACGGGGAACAAGTTGTCGGTGAAGGAGGAGTGGTGCGAAGAGGGTGGAATAGGAGGGAGTGGAACAGAAGAACGCCATGATTTGCAGATGGCCCGAAAACGGTAGACGTCAATGCGGCAATCGAGGTAGGTGCCGAGTTTTTGGAGGAGTTCGGTTGGGAGGTCAGCCCATTTGGCTTCGCTACTGCTTTTGTTGGACTTGGTGGTGCTCATTTCCATCTCTGGAGTCTTGTTCTTGGTTTCTTGTGTTTTTTTGTATGTGGTTTCAGATGGAAGGAGTCGTAGTTGTTGTTGGTTTGGTTCTGTTATGTGAAGCGTACTCCAAGATGTGAGAAAATGAGCGCGAGAATGCGAGATTGTTGAATTGTTAAGAGAAAAAGGCTATTGGGTATAACAGTTTAACTGCCAACTGTAACAGAATTTAACATCCCGGAGTACTAAGAACAACGTTAGATTGACAGGCAGTCGATTTATAACAACGTTAAATTGCTGCTTTGTTATAAAAAGCCAAGATCTTTAGAAAAAGCCCTCAGAAAGACAAACATTTATATCAAGGCAATTCTTTACATGTAAACTTGAAATTCGCAAAGTATTTGCCGAGGTACACAAAGAGAAGTGAAGATTGAAGAACGTTTTAGCAAATGAATCAACGAGATCATATATGAAAACTCAAACCTATCTGTAATTGAGCTGGCAGAAAAAACGGTTAGTGGTCAAAGATCTATTCTTCCTAATCTATACTATTATCTAATAAGCGAAGAGGTTACTGGTTTGTGGACAC
>CAAKMY010036598.1:0-10512 GCA_901111285.1 Corrigiola litoralis
AGTGGATCCCTGATTTTTGCAAGCTTTGCTGTAAAATGGGGCATGATTCAGGCAGATGTAGAATGGCTAAGAAAGACAAGCAAGCTGATGTCTTAGATAAGCCTGTTCAGGCTGTGATTCCTGCTGCTGCTGCTCAGTCTGAGGAGAACAGAGTGGTTGAGCCTGCAACTGTTCAGACAGTTAAAAGGAAAAGCCCTCTTAAGGCAGCAGTTGCTGAAGGGCTCAGGGAATCTTCTAACAGGGTTAAAGCTCTTGAAGGTTTGGGTGATGAAGAGAGTCCTGGAGTTGAAATTCCTCAGAAGTCTGCTGTGCAAACTGTTATTGAAATTACTTCACCAGGTGTTGTTTCTCAGGGGGATGATCATGGTGGGAAACCACCTGAAATTTCCCCATGATAGTTTCCTCTTGGAACATAAGGGGTCTTAATGACCCCTTAAAGCAGCAGGAGGTTTTGGACTTCTGTGGGCTGCATAAGATTGGGATGGCTGCAATTCTTGAAACCCGAGTAAAGGAGAATAAATCTAGTAGTATTATTAAGAGGAAATTCAGGAATTTCTCTATTTTCTGCAATTATAGTCAACACTATAATGGCAGAATTTGGTTATTATGGAGGAGTAGGGAGGTCTCAGCTGTTATTTTGGAGGAAAATGCTCAGTATGTGCATACTAAGCTCACTGAAATTGTAACTGGTGTCTTTTATTTTTGTACTTTTGTCTATGGGGCAAATGATGGTGAGATTAGGAGGAATTTGTGGGAGTTTCTGGTGTTGAATAATAACTCTAGGGTTGCTGGTCTCTGGCTTGTTACTGGTGACTTTAATGCCATCTTAAGTGAGTTAGAAAAGCTCAGTAAGCACAGTGTGAATAAGAAGGAGATGGAGGAATTCCAGGATGCTGTTGGGGCTGGTAGCCTATTTGACTTATCCATCAGGGGATGCCATTATGCCTGGACTAATAACCAGGATTTGGATCCCTCTTAGATTAAGCTGGACAGGGCCCTTGTTAATCAAGCCTGGGCTCACTCTTATCCTGACTCCTATGCTGATTTTCTTCCTTCAGGGATGTCTGATCATTCCCCTATTGTCATTCATTTAGGGTTGAATAGGCCTAGGTTTCTTAATTGTTGGAGCCAGGATTCAGAACTTTTGTCTATTGTTGGAAATGCTTGGAAGGAGGCTGTGGATGGTACACCTATGTTCAGGCTTGTTTCCAAGTTAAAGGCTGTTAAGTTTGCTCTTCAGAAACTTCACAGGGGGAAATGTAATTTCTTGGAGGATCGTTTAGTGGCCAGTAAGAATCTGCTTGATGGTGCTCAGTCTGCCTTGCAGCTTGATCCCTTGAACTTGGTGCTGCAGGCTGCTCAGAGAAAGGCTAGGGAGGAGTATTATGAGCTGAAGCAAGCTAATCTTAGTTCTTTATACAAAGAGCTAAGGTTGCTCATCTCAAATGCATGGATGAGAATTCTGCCTATTTTCATGCTATTTTGGCTGAAAGGAAGAACCAAAAGCATATTGGTAAGATAGCAAGTCTTGATGGTCAAGTGTATGAGCATGATCTTGTTGGTAATGCCTTTATCTCTTATTATACTCAGTTGCTTGGTACATCTAAGCATGTTTTAGAGTTTGATGAGAGTATGCTGGCTGGTGGTAATTTTGTCACTCTTGACCAGCAGAGCTTGCTGTGTATCCCTGTCACCTATCAGGAAATTTTTGAGGCTTTGTTGAGCATTGGTGTTTCTAAAAGTCCAGGGCCTGATGGGTTTTCTGCTGGCTTTTATAGAGCTGCCTGGGAGGTTATAAAGCCTGATGTTTACTCAGCTGTGTTTAGTTTCTTTGACTTTGGGAAAATGCTTGCTCAGTTGAATGGTACCCTTATTTCCTTAGTCCCTAAGAAAACTGCTCCAGTTTCTGTGGCAGATTACAGGCCTATTTCCTGCTGTAATATCAGTTATAAGATCATTAGCAAGATTATTGCTAATAGGCTTAAAGCTGTCTTGCCTAGTATTATTGGGGAGGAGCAAGCTGCTTTTGTGAGTGGTAGATGTATTTTTGAAAACCACCAAATCACTCAGGAGCTTATCCAAGGTTATAATAGAAAGCATGTCTCTCCTAGGGCTATGGTTAAAGTGGACATTAAGAAAGCATTTGATACTGTCAGCTGGGAGTTCTTGGAGAATGCTCTGAAATTTCTGCAATTTCCTTCTAAGTTCATTGCCTGGATTATGAGTTGTTTGCATAGTACTAGGCTTTCCCTCAATATTAATGGTCAGAGTACTGGTTATATTGTTGGGAAGTGTGGTTTGAGGCAGGGTGACCCAATTTCCCCTTACTTGTTTGTTGTTTGCATGGAAATGTTGTCTAGATCTCTTAGACAACTGCAGGTCCACAAGGATTTCAGATTTCATCCAAAGTGCAAAAAGTTGAAGCTTAATCATCTTGTCTTTGCAGATGATCTGATGGTCTTTACTAAAGGCACTCTTGCTTCTATTAAGGCTGTTCAGACTTCCTTAAACTGTTTTGCTAGTATGTCAGGGTTATATGCCAGCTCTGAGAAGTCCTCTATATACATTAGTGGTATTGATGCTCAGAGGAGGAGTGAAATTCTTTTGGCTACTGGTTTTGCTGTTGGTGAGTTCCCATTCAAGTACCTTGGCCTTCCTTTGCATGCTTGTAAGCTCAGGAATGCTATGTACCATGAGCTCATCTCCAAAGTCAGGGCTAAAATTAGTCACTGGGCTACTCATATGCTTTCCTATGCTGGTAGGCTCCAGTTGTTAAACTCAGTTGTGTTTGGGCTGCAGAATTTCTAGTGCAGTGGGCTGCTTTTACCAGTTGGTGTTGCTAAGAAGATTGAGCAGCTTAGCGAGTCTTTCTTTTGGGGCATCAGTGAGGGGCATAGGAAGCTCATCCTTTTTAAGTGGAGTTCTATTTGCAGGTCTAAGAGGGAGGGAGGTCTTGGCATTAAGGAGATTCTATCGTGGAATAAAGCTCTTTGTTTGAGGTGGCTCTGTAAGCTCCAAAGCTCTCCTGCTGGTCTTTGGGCTAAATGGACTCAGCTGCATCATCTCAGAGGTGACAGTATTTGGCATTATGTTCCTAATCAGGCCACTTCTTGGTGCTTGAGAAACTTATGCTCAGTTAGGGATAGTCTTGTGCAAATTTCTGGAGGTCTCAATCAGGCCAAGACTGCTCTTGATTCCTGGTGTTTCAGTGGGAAGCTCTGTATTGGAAAAGCTTATGAGGCTCTCAGAATCCATAGTAGGCCCTTCCCTAGGATTAAACAGCTCTAGGACTCAGTTGTCTATCCTAGGCATAGGATTATATGTCTGTTTGCTGCTAGAGGGTACCTGCCTACTGATGACATGTTGCAGACTAGGGGTTTCAGTTTAGCTAGCAGCTGTAAGCTGTGTGGTGCTGATTCTGAATCCAGTCACCACCTGTTCTTTGGTTGTTCATTTGCCAGGGGCATTTGGTCTGCTATTCTGAATTGGCTATGTATGTTTAGAAGAGTTCACAGTTTGACTCGAGAATTGCAGTGGGGTTGCTGGCACAACAGGGGTAATCAGAGCAGGTGTAGGAAGTTTCGAGCTGCCCTTGCTGCCACAATTTACGAAATCTGGCATGAGAGAAACTTGAGAGCTTTTTCTGAAATTAGTAGGCCTTGTGAGGCTATTGTAAATGTCATTAAATCTGTAGTTGATGCTCGTTTGGTTTAGTTCTTTAGTGCTTGCTTTCTTTTAGTGGCTAGCCTGGGTGCCCCTTGTTGGGGTTTCCTTTGGATGGTTTGGGTTGTATTTGTCAATTTGTTTGATTAATATAGCCTCCTATATACCCTCCAAAACAAAAAAATAATAGTTAAAAAGAATTCAGCCGTCAAGAGTGTGTTCTAAGTTGTTGCTATGTGTTTAGAGTTATGTGTTCTATATGATGTGTGGTGTATTAAGTGAGCCTATAGTATCCGAATTCGATCTTGGTTAGATGTATAGATCATCTTAGTGTTTCTTGATGGATTAGTTAAGGTTTACCTTTAGTTTGACACATGGATTTCTTTATCTAAAAGCGTTATAAAATGAAAAGGGTTAGCTTAAAGGCAACTAAGAAGGAAGGATGATAAATGATACTAAAATTTGATAAGCTGCTAAAGTTAAGAGAGTTTAGTAAAAGGGTTATGTGTATTAGGACCTTGTCTTATTTGAAGTGTTATTTGTATGCATGTGTTTTATGTGAGTTTGTAATATTGTGAATGAGTTTTTGACATTGAAAGTATGCTCTAATGTAGTGCTTAGATGGAAGTGTATGTTTAAATTTTGATACATGATATTATGTAACTTTTGGGTCTTGTGTAATTTGTGAGAGTATGTTAGAATTTTTGCATGCATATGAGTGATTAACGTATGTTTGTTTCAGAAATGCATACTTGTATGAATTGTATGCATGAGTAGCATATTGCATGTTTTATGAAGTATAGTTAGATGAAGGCTTTAAAAGAGTATTAGTAACTTAGTTCGGTTGGAGAAGACTCTTTTGATGTGTGATCTAGTAGTTTACTTCTTCTTGCGAATTATGCTAAACTTTTTGTCATATGCTATATGGACTGATAGTTAGTGTTGTATAAAGATGTGAATTTATGTTGGAAATGTGATCAAGGTAACATTACTTGGATAAGTGAACTAGTATTGACATAAAGATCGTACATAAAAGCCACTCTATACTTGTCTATTTTCGAAATTTGGTGGAATTACTTATGATTCGTGAGATTCTTTATTTTTAGATGGATATGTGACAAGCTGGATGCAATAGTTACATGGACATGGGGGATGCGTCAGGCCTGGGGGTTGTGTCAGTAGCTTTGCGTCATCCTCCCTGCTAGTCATAGTTACATAGTTACATGCAAGTCAGGCCTGGGGGCTGCGTCAGCAGCTTTGCGTCATCCTCCCTGCATCATTGCTTGTCAATTTCCTATTTACACCGTTCATTTAGCATTTCCAGTCCAGGTTAGTGTTGTTCGGTAGTCGAAATTTTTTTCCTATCAAGTACATTTTCTTATACTTTTTTTTTTTTTTGAAAGAATCAAGTAAATTTCATTCCACCAAACAAAGAGTTTACACTTTATTCAAACAAAAAAAAAGCCAACTAGGGAAGAGAGCCACAAAAGGCTCATAAAGCAAACTTAGCAAACAGGCCCAAACTACAACCAAAAATTACAAAAGGAAATCAGTCCTCTGGCTCTCAGAAAGATCAGCTGGACAGTTCATCATTTTGATGCAGACATCACCCTTAAAAGCATGAACAAGAGCTTCAATGGACCTGTTCTTCTCTGCAAAAAGCCTGAAATTCCGCTCCCCCTAAATATAGTAAACAGCAGCACCTAAAGAACACCGTCTAAGCTTCTTATGCCAGCCTGCACCACGATTCTTCTTGGACATCCAATGCAGCTCACCAAACAGGTCAGATCGAGCACCCCTGAATCCAAGCCAGCACTTGACACCCTACCAAAACCTGAGCAGAAAAAGGGCATTTAAAGAAAAGATGAGCTACAAACTCAGAAGCTGCTTTGCAAAGACATCATCTGTTCACCATAATGCAACCTCTAAGGATAAGGTTATCAACAGTAGCAAGATAATTCTGAGCTGCAAGATAACCTATGAAAGAGTGCCTAGGCCTAATAGCAGTATCCCATATTGACCTGCCCCAATGACACCTAGCATCCCCTCTTCTGAAAAAAAAGGACAGGCCTTAGAAACCTTAAACCTACCTTCCACTGTCCAGGTAGCCAACAAATCAGTGGCTTGAGACACACCACCAGCAAGAGACAAAAATTCATCCCTGAGAGAAAGCAGGCCCTTCCAGTGAACTGTTGCTGAGCTATTAGGCTGAGCCTGCTAGATAGAAATACCCTTTAACAGATAGTATCTAACCCAGCTAGACCAAACATCACTCTGCATAGTACTCAACCTCCACACCTATTTCAGCATAACATACTTGTTCCAGCTTAAAACTTCCTTAATGCCCACCCCACCTTGACTCCTAGCATTGCACATAGTCTGCCACTTTAGAAACACCATCTTGCCACCACCAGAATCACCCCACAAAAAGCTTCTACACAAACTAGCAATCTGCTTAACAATGTTCTTAGGCAAGAACAAAGCAGAACACCAGAAATTAGTAATACCAAAGATCACATAGTTAATAAGCTGCACTTTACCTGCATAAGATAAAAAGCTACCAGCCCAGTGATGAATCTTATCAGAAATTTTCTTCAAAAGCCCAAAGTACATCCCAGAATGAGCCTAGCAGAGTTAAACATAATACCAAGGTACTTAAAAGGGAGGTTGCCTTCACTAAAACCAGTGAGATTCAAGATATCATTCTTAATCCCAGCACCAACTCCACCAAAATAAACACAAGTTTTCTGAGCATTAGCATGGAGCCCTGAAAATTGAGCAAAGAGTTCAAGCTTACCTGCCATAGCTTGAACAAAGGGGACATCACCTCTAGTGAAGATCAAGGGATCATCAGCAAAGATGCGGTGGTTAAGATTAAGGCCAACACATTTGGGATGAAAAGAAACCTGATGGGAACCACAAGTACTCCTAAGTATCCTTGAAAGAGCTTCCAGAGAGATAACAAACAAGTAAGGAGACAGAGGGTCTCCTTGCCTGAGCCCCCTCTTCCCTTTAAAATAGCCCTCTATAACACCATTAATATTCAGAGAGAACCTTGCAGAGGTAATGCAGGCCATGATCAACTCAACAAATCTAGAATCAAAGCCAAAAACCAGCAAGACTTGATGTAAGAAAGACCAAGAAACAGAGTCAAAGGCTTTTCTTATATCAACCTTAATTATAGCTCTAGGGGAAATATGAGATCTGCCATAATGCTTAGCAAGCTCCTGAGAAAGGCTGAGATTGTCAAAAAGATTTCTCCCTTTAACAAAGGCAGCTTGATCCTGACCTATAATATCAGCCAAAACACCCTGCACTCTGTTTGCAAGAACTTTGCTGATCACCTTGTAAATGACATTATAACAGGCATTATGCCTATAGTCAAGAACAGAGTTGGGAACATCCAACTTGGGAATGAGACTCAGAAAAGTGGAGTTCATTTGCTTCAGAATCTTTCCAGAGTGAAAGAATTCCTTAACAGTGGCACACACTTCACTATCAACAATGCTCCAGGCTTCTTTAAAAAAAGCAGGAAGAGTAGCCATCAGGGCCAGGGGCCTTAATGTCATGAATGGAGAAGAGAGCAGCTTTAACCTCACTATCAGAGATCTCACAAAAGAGAGCAGAATTTTGCTCACTTGAGACAGCCTTCCCAGCAAAGGCAGCAGAGTCAAATTGAGAAACCTGAACCTCAGTGCCAAGAAGGGACTTATAATACTCCACAAAAGCACCAGCTATCTCCTCCTTAGAATGATGAGAAACACCATGAACATCAACTACAGAAGCAATAGTAGATTTAGACCTTCTCTCTGCAATTTTGGCAAAGAAATAATTGGAATTTTCATCAGCAAACTGAACATCAGTAACCTTAGCTCTCTGATATAAAGAACTAAGCTCAGTTGTTTTAAGTTTGACTAGATAAAATCCTAGCATCCCTTTCCTGATTTATCAGACTCTGATCAAAAGGATTGTCATGAAGAGCTTGCTGGCATTGAGCCAAGAAAACCCCAGCAGCAGCAGCCCTCTCAGTCAGATTAAAGTAGCTCTTTTTATTTAAACTTCTAAGCTGAGACTTCAATCTCTTGAGCTTAACAGCAACTCTATAACTGGCACAACCTGAGACATAAGAGCTCCAAACTTGCTCAACCAAAGGAAGAAACTCCCTATCATCACCCCAGCAGTTTAAGAACCTGAAAGGCACAAGAGAGAAAGGGCAAACCTCTAGCAGCTTCAAAACAATGAGGGAGTGGTCAGACAAACCAGGAGGAGGAAAGAGAGCACTAAAAGGCCAAGCAGCTAAAAAAACAAGCAGCATTCCCCATGAGCCTATCCAACTTAGCCCAATCAGCAGTGTTCTAGTCTTGATGATTATACCAGGTATAGAACAAACCCTGAGCTGGAATATCAGCTAAACCATTAAGAGCAACACAATCAGAAAACTCCCTGATGTCAGCAAGATTTGGAGCACTATGACTAAGCTTTTCAGAAGAGTCAAGCACCACATTAAAATCTCCCATACATATCCAGGGTAAAGCAGACCACTGAGAAGAGCAATTAAGAAAGGACCATAAATCATTCTTAAAGAGCCCTCATTCAGAGTATAAACAAAAGTGACAGCAAACTTGTAACCCAAATTCTTGCTCTGAACAGAGCAATGAATATGCTGAGAGCTAGCAGAAAGAACATGCACAGCAACAACAGACTCCTTCCAAAGTAACCAGATCCTCCCATTATGATGATGATCATAATTATTAGCAAACTCAAAACCTCTAAATCTTCTAGCAACAATTCTACTGGCCTTATGTGCTTTAACCCGAGTTTCAAGCAAAGCAACAAGATCCAATTTATTCAACCTAACAAAACTACTAACTGAGACTTGATTTAGAGGGTCATTTAACCCTCTAACATTCAAAGCAGAAATATTCATTCAGATGTTAGGGGGGAGGAATGGGCTCCCCAAACACAACAACATCAATCTCCTCCACAGACTCCACATCATCCTCAACAGAGGAATCATCCAAACACTGAAAAGCATTTGTAATAGGCAACTCAACAAATTTATCCCTCTTAAGAATTTTCCTCTTGTTAGCAGAGCTAAGGACCAAAGAAATACCATCCTGAGCTCCTAAGCAGAGCAAATCCTCATCCAGTTTTAGCTCTTGCATAGCAGGGGTGTTAGGGCCCTCATTAGGGGGAATCTGTAAAACATGTTGGACTTGGACCACCTCTGTGAGAAAAACAACAGGCTCCTTACTGGGCTGAACAGGCTCCCCAACTGTAGGGGCTGGAACAACAGCAGGGGTAGGAATCTGAGTTGCATCTTTCTCAGGGGGCACAAACTTAGCATCCTGCTTTTTCTGCAATTTTTTACAATCATCCATGACATGACCCAATCTTAAACAATGCTTACAATAAAAAGAAATCCATTCATAACGGACTTCCTGAGCCATAAATCCAAAAAAAGGGGAGTTGAAAAAAATGACAGTAGGCAGATTCTTTGACACATCCACCTCAACCATGATCTGAGCAAACCCAAGCCTGTCCTTCGAAGTGGTAACCTTATCAGCAAACAAGGGATTCCCTAGTTTGCTAGCAAGCTTTCCCAAAGCTTTATCAGAACCAAAAGTAAGGGTCTAGGTCAGGCAATAAAACCCATACAGGGACCTTGGTAATATTGTCAACTTCAGTGCAAAACGTGGGGGACCAGTGCTTCAAAACCAACTGGTTACCACCTACCTTCCATGGCCCACCTCGCAGAATTTCCTGTAAATCTTCCTCACTGGAGAAACAAAAATAAAACCAGCCCTTCTTGTAATAAAGGATCTTAACCTTCCCAACATGCTTCCAATTCTTATCAACAAAACTCTGTAAAGCAGTATGAGTAGTTCTAGCAGAAAGCAAACAACCAACAAGAGTAAAATTCCAAAAATCCAACTCATCCTGGATATCATGCATCTCTATGTTCACAACCTCAGATTTAGCACAATCTTCATAATAAGACAAACTCATACCCTTAACAGCAGATTTTCCAGACTTAGCTTTGTTTACCCAGCTAGCATCACACTCAGAAGGTTTAGCAACAGGTTGAGCAACAGAATTACCCTCAACTAACGGGGGGGACACCGCATTACCTTCAACATGAGCTGGCTGAGCAACTAGGGCAACCACCGGGGAGGAAATTTTGCCTAAAGCCTCAGCCGGAGTAGGACTCGCCACCACAGTAGCAGCATGGGTGAGAGGTGTTGTTATGAAATCCCCCAAAGTGATCGGAAGTGGAGTTGACAACTTGGTTTCATCACAACTCTGAGAGACTACACCACCATCCTTCAAAGTGGTATCAGTAGGACCAGAATTTTTCCCCGCATCTTGTTGTGAGGTTGCTTTCTTAGGACGACCTCGCTTACCCGCCATAGATGAGGAAGAAAGATCAAAAAAGAAGGGTTAAAAGTGGTTAGAGAAAGAAGAGTAGGGCCTACTCATCTAAACCGCCTTGTAACTCAAGTTACTATTTTTTAGAGAGAAGGGAGAGCTTCTCTCTCTAGAAATAGAAACTTAACCCTATTTTATTGTATCTTCATCATTTTCTTATACTTGAATACGTTATCAAAACGAATTTCCATTCAAGAAAATTTTCATGTTTAAAAATTTACACTTATGCTTGTTTATTATTTCTTTCCAAAATTCAACACTTAGGGCCTGTTCTCTTAAACTTATTTCTACTTATTTTCAGGGAAAATAAGATAAGTTCAGAAGAAATAAGAAAAGTTCAGATAAAATAAGTAAAGTTCAGAAAAATAAGCAAAAATAAGTAAAGTTTAGGAAATTAAGTAAAAATAAGTAAAAATAAGT
>CAAKMY010036599.1:516-23560 GCA_901111285.1 Corrigiola litoralis
TTAAGATAATAGTATAGATGTGATGAGGCTATTTTGGTCAGTAATGCCAGGTGAAAGATGTCACGTCTTAAAAGTTGATGATGTGACACTCCACATGACTTGCCCATGTGAGTGCAACGCCTTGTAATAAATTTTATATCGATATCGATATAGATAGATAGATATATAGCGAAAATAATTTGATGTATATGCATGCTTGATTATAGAGGCAAGCTCTTCTTATTGGGCCTGTTTTTCTCACGGTTTTTTTATGTTGTTCTCAAAATATTTAAGAAAAACTCATAAAGTTAGAACATTCCAAAAAGTTTAGAAAGGTTAAGAAAAAATTCAAAAAGTTTAAAAAGTGTAGAAAAATTTATAAAAACTCAAAAACTCTAGTTTTTCCAATATTATTCTCATAGTATTGGTTTATTATTATTATTCTTATTACCATTTCACCATTACAGTGCATAATATTATTAGTATTAGTATTAATTTATATATATATATACATCATAAGTAAAAATATATGAATTGTATATACATTTACTGTACCATTATACGGAGTATGTTTTAAAATTTTTAACTTAATTTAGAAACAAATCATAAGTTGTCGTAAACTACTCCTTCTAATTATGTTCATTCTTCCTACTTTGCTTTTGTATACTATTCATAAGTAAAGATTGGTCATTGATCTCTTTCCAATATATAAGATAAAATATAGTCATGTAGGATCTTGTTTGATTTGTCTTAATGAGTAGATTAATAACATCAACTTTTTATAATTTTTACTAACATATAACTAAAGATATTTAACATACAAAATGTGCATTGATAAACGTGAAACGTTTCTTTATGAAGAATAAACATAACCCGAGGGAGTATCTATCAATAGAAAAGAGTTTTTTGTAGTGATTTAGAGCATCATTTAATCATGACATTTTTATTTTTATTTTAAAAATTATGTAGGAAATTAATGCAACTCTGCGTGTGAAATTATTTTGTATGTTGAAATAAGGGGAACTAATTTCATTAGTTTCAATTTACAATATCTTTTTATCACTATTTTATTTTTAAATTTAACTACACTAGTTGTTGGTATTTGTTATAATAAGTTGTTATACTATCAAAAATATCATAAGAAATATAAAATATATCACATAAAAAATATTTAGAAAAGTTTAGAAAAATTGAAAAAATTCCGAAAAACTCAGATTGTTCATAAAAGTCAAGATAATTCAGATTAAATAAACTTAGAAACAAAAGATACCAACATAAAACAGTGCAAAGAACAATACCCTTTATTCCATTATTTTTGTACACCAAACACTACAAGGAACGTATGATATAATGCACAATAAACTTATGCTCCCTATAATGTAAATTTATTTGTCGTTCTCACTTTTGAAAGTGAGTCTTTGACTTTAATTTTATACCCAAAATAATTCGTTAAAAATTATTCCGGGTAAAAACTGGCCACCTAACATAGTCGGGTTTTGACCCACATGAACGCTAGTATATTGGACCTACTTGCCTCATTTTGGTTATCGGGCTTGACCGGAATAACCTTTAGCTAAGCTGATTTCAGCCAAGAGGAGGCTAGACTCCTCACGTCAGACACCTCAGGCCATGATCAGGCTGGCATGAGTTTTCTCCTGACAGGCCCTACGACCCCTCCTGCCCAATGGGTTGGCATCCCATGGTAATCTGGCATATGACTTGGTTTTCTATTATAAATACCCCTTAAAGAAACAAAGGTAAAGAGGAGGCCAAAATATGATCATATGGTCATCCCACACCTCGCTTATTTCTCTCTTACCACCATTGCTCACATATTATCACTCTCATATGGTAACTGACTTGAGTGCCGGAGGCATCGCCCCCGGGGGGCATCCCCCGAGAAATCGTATTTTGCAGGTGTGCGGATAGCCGAACCCACAAGACTTATTCGTTTTATTCTCTCAGAACAAAAATTATAGAAGTTATATCGTTAGATTCGTATTAAAAGTACTTTCATAATATCAAATTGGTTTAATGATTAAGTTTATACTTAACGAGATATTAAAAAGTCAAAGGCATACCTCGAAAAATAAAAAAATGACCAATAAATCTATATATGAGAGAGTAATTGTTTACCTGCATTTATTTAAGAAACTCTAACGTTGAAGGCTATCTTGATTTAAAATCTCTAATATAAAAAAAAACTTCATACAAAATTGTAGGTTTTCAAGTTAAAGCTCGGTTAGTTATTAAATTACGGGCCTAACTCTAGAAAATTGGTGAAGTATTCTTATTAAAACATCTAATGCATTGCTGAAAAGATGACTCTTATGCATACTCCGATATTTGAGATTTAGACTTTAGAATTTAATTTGGTTCGTCTTTATCTTAGTTTATGCAAAAGAAACCATGTTAGTGGGTGTAAATAATTCTAACCCATAAGAGAGTCACATGTGAGTGTCCCACATTAATAAAAGGAAAATTTGTCATATGCTATTACTATGCTTCCGTATTTTGCAATGACCTACCTAATTTAAGAATTTTGGTAAGATGCTACCAATAACTTAGATCTTTTTTATGCCATTTCCGAGCAAGTGCACTACACTTTTCACCTTACTCTCCTCTCCGTCACACACCCAAACTTAAATAATATGTAAATCTTATCCCCCACCCTGTCGCCGGTCTACGACCGATGACCAATGGTCGGTGAGTTTTTTCGGCTAAAACTTAATATATCCCACCATAAATCGTGTTGCGCGTCCGATTTCAGGAACTATTTTTCAATATTTTGTCCCTAATTACGAAGATCTAAGAAATTTGGCGGCCTGTTTTGTTTTTCTTTTTGTTTTGCGCGATTTGGGTGGCAAAAGAAGGTCGGAGCGGCGGTCATCAATCGTCTGGACGTCAGTCATAGGTTGTCTTTGCGGCAACAAACCTAAAAGAGCAGGAGTTTTGTATTTATTAGGCAACAACAACGCAATTAGGGGCGATGAACGTGTTTCTGGAGCGACGATGTGGGTTCTTAGTAGCAACATGGGCGGCGACAGGGAGAGTGTGGAGTATATTGTGGGGCTTAAGGTTAAGATTAGAAGGTTGAAGGAATGCAGGAGTCTTGGGCTAGAAGTTTAGTTGTGTAAAGGAGAAGAGAGTGGTATGTGGGACTTATGGGGGGGATACACTTGCTCCGAGAAAAGGTGAAAAATGGCCGGACTGTGGCCAAATGCTAGCATCTCATAAAGATAAATTAAGGTAATGGTAGTATCTCGCAAAATTTCTTATATTAGGTAGGTCTTTGCAAAATTAGGAAACATAATGGTAGCACAAATTTTCCTTGATAAAAAGAGGAGAGAATTTCCATCTTATAAATCAAGGAGTCACTCCACCTATAACCAATTGGTTTTAAAATTGACCTCAATTGAGTTCTGAAGTGTATACTCTCTACTCTTTGTGGGTATGGCCTAGGCTCATTATGAACTTTAACATGGTATCAGAGTTCGTGGCTATGACTTAGGTTTGAATGAAAATCCGGGCCATTATTTGCAGTCGGGACCATTTTTTGCAGTTGGGCGAGGAACTTTTGTCAGTTGAATAGTCGAGTCTGTGTGATCCAATCTGCTATATACTGAATCTCACATGTGAGGAGGGAGTATGAATAATCCCAACCCATAAGTGTGTCCCATATGAGTGTCCCACATTAATAAAAGAGGATAGAGATTCCATTTTATAAATTAAGGAGTCACTCCACCTATCACCAAATGGTTTTAGGATGCACCCTCACTTGGGTTATGAAGTGGACTTTCTCTTCTCCTTGTGGGTGTGGGCCAGGCTCATTATGAACTTTAAAGTAGGTTTATAGTAAATTTTTGGATTAAAATATAGACAATTTCATATATTTATACCTGTACGACATCTACAATTGATATCGAAGTATAATCTTCCCCTATAGAACTGAGGATTTTTTTTGTGTCAGATGTACAATACTTGCATACCTTGTATTCCATAATTGTTATTTCGATATACAACCTTTTACGTGGGGGCCTCTTGATCCAACGCAGTCTTGAAGATGAAGATATTGATATGACTGCCTAATGTGTTGACGAAAAATGATGATCTAATGCAGATCTATTGAATGAATCACCATAGGACTCCACGTGAAAAAAATGTCAATAACGAATCTCCCAAAAAGGGAAACAAAACCAATGGCGGATCTAGGCGTTACATTACTTATGCAATCGAATAGGTAGAGATCAAAATATGTAGAACTAAGCTACAATAACATCATTGAAGCTCTTGTAGCCGAGTGGTTATATGTACTACAACATTCCAGCTAGTCATGTGTTCAAGCCCAAAGAGGCACAACCTGCACACACTTTTACTAATTGCACTTTTTTCATATATTCATTTTACTAAATGCCCTTTTAGTTGTTACAGAATATGGATATAAAATCTCAGTTTTTCCATATATTCATTTTACTAAATGCTCTTTTTTGCCCTTTTAGTTGTTACAGTATACGAATATAAAATCTTAGTTTCTCCATATATTCATTTTACTAAATGCTCTTTTTTGCCCTTTAAGTTGTTACAGAATATGGATATAAAATCTCAGGTTTTTCCATATATTAATGCACAATAAACGAGGCAAATTAATGGAGTATGAATCTATTTATGACATTGGATCTGCATATAAACTGTATAAGTTTTTTAATATACATACTCTTAGTTTGAACACATAAATGTTTATAAAATTTCAAGTCTCATAAGTTCTTCTCTATGACAGTGCATACTTCGATTTTTGATTATTTTCTGATTTTATGCCTTGGAATACGACATAACTTGAATAATTGGTGTTCTGGGCCTGTGGATTGCAAACTCAACCCAATATAAGCTTGATATATTATTTCTAATATATTTGTGGCCTATTTAATCAAATGCGGCTATAAATGGAAATATGGATTATATTAATTAATTCAAATCGTCGTTCAATTGCTTTTCCAGGAGACTAAGCTTGCTTTGGCTCATTACTCCGTCTAAATTTCATCATTAGGTGTTTAAGATAATGTGACACATTGGGGTGTCTACAAAGTCCAATAAAATAGTCAACACATTGGCTAGGTTCATATCTTAACAACCAAAAGAACATATTGTTCTAAGTTTCACAAAAGTTCACAATTCGCATTATGCGAGTACATATAATAGTAAAACGTTCATTCCATATCACATTACGCGAATAGCTCTTCAAGTCATTCCACAGTCTCACAAGATTTCGCATTCCGTGAGCACGTAATAAGCCCAATTTAAGTGAGTACCTATTGTCTGCTCTGTGTCAAGGAATTGGCCATGAAGAGAGTGCTTGTAGGATTTGGTTGGTTTGAAAGCCGGGGGTTTATAGAGATAATATTGTTGCTGTTTTGAGCCAGATAATTCATGCTGAAGTTGTTTATGTTCTATTATTTATGGGTCAAATGGTATGAACGAAAGGCTTGAGCTTTGGAGTGAACTCAAAACTATAAAGGGCAAAACATTTGGTCCATGGATAGTGTTGGGGGATTTCAACTTTATTTTGTAATTGATGAGAGATTAGGTTCTTCAATTACTCAAGGAGAAATAATTGATTTTAGTGATTGTATGGAGTATTGCGAACTGGTTGATAGTGTTGCTATTGGAGATTTTTATACATGGAATAATAAAAGAATTGGTAAGGATAGATAGAGTATACAACAGAATTAATAGACTGTTTGTCAATGATGCATGGTTATCTCTTCTGCCTGATTCTATAGCTCATTTTATGAGTGAAGGAATTTATGATCATTGTCCTTGTATAGTGCATATTTGCAAGGAGAAAGTGGTTGGTACTAGGATATTCATATTTTTCGATATGTAATGTTCCCATGAAAATTTTCAAGGTATTGTGGCTGAGGCTTGGACTGAAGATGTGAATGGTACAAAAATGTACAGGGTTGTACAGAAACTGAAAAGGTTGAAGGATCCACTCAAGTCTTTGAACATGGGTTCTTTTTGTGATGTGGAAGGGGAATATGACATAGCTTTGAGAGATTTGTATGAAATTCAATATTGTTTGTTGGGGAATCCGACTGATGAACAACTTCATAGGCTAGAGAAGGAGGTGTCTAATAAAGTGTTCAAGTTAAGGGATACTAAAGAATGTTTCCTAAGACAAAAAAAGTAAGATGGCCCGGTTGACTAGTGGTGATGAGAGCTCCATATTTTTTTCATAGTTCTATTAAGACTAGATGGGCCACAGATAAAGTGCTTATGAACCTGAATCTGGATGGTGTAATGGTGTCTGAACCTGAGCAGATATAAGAAGCTTTTATGGAATTTTATAAGGGGCTTCTAGGGACTAATAGACAGTGTTTCAGAGTACATACTAGTGTTGTGAGGAAAGGCAAGCTGGTTACTGATGCACATCATAACATATTGTTGAAGCCTGTATCTATGGAGGAAATTAAATCTGTTTTCTTTAGTATTCCTCAGGACAAGGCACATGGTCCTGATGGATATACAAGTGGATTTCTCAAGTCCTCTTTCGTATATTGTTGGCAAGGAAGCCAGTGAGGCTGTGTTGGATTTTTTTTAATCATGGAAGTTATTAAAGGTGGTTACTCCTATTCAGTCATTGAATTTCGTCCTATTGCTTGCTGCAACATGCTATACAAGGTTATATCTAAACTGTTGTGCAATAGGTTGAGCTTGGTGTTGCCTGAGATAATTTGTCCCTCACAATGTGCTTTTATCAGAGGGAGATACATCGTGGAGAATGTTATGATATGTCAAGATTTGGTGAGGAGATATAATAAGGAGAGTAGTACTCCTAGTTGCTTGATGAAACTAGATGTGAAAAGGCGTATGATTCATTAGAGTGGTCTTTTGTTAAGGAAATGTTGGTTGCTATTAATTTCCCAACTGGTTTTATTGCTCTGATCATGGAATGCATTACTACTCCAGCTTGTTCTTTATCTCTCAATGGTCAAGTTTTGGGGTTTTTTCAAGGCAAAAGAGGGCTTTGACAAGTAGATCCTTTGTCTCCTTTTTATTAACTATCTACATGGATTATTAATCAAGAATTCTCAATGTTGCTGCAGAGATGAAAGGTTAAATACCACCCACTTTGCTCTGAAGTTAAATTAAAACATTTGTGTTTTGCAGATGATTTGTTAATGTTTAGCAGGAGGTGTTTTGAGTCAGTTATGTTGCTGATAAGGGGATTTTAGTATTTCTCTAACGCTTGAGAGCTGAAGATGAATCAGAGCAACTCCAACATTTATTTTGCTGGTGTTTCAGAAGAGATCAAGGAATGTTTAATCAGATATTATGGTTTTAAGAGTGGTGTTTACCTTTTAAATACTTGAATTTTAACATCACTGCTAGAAGGTTATATGTGAATGACTGTAATGTGTTGATTGAAAGGGTTGTGAAAAGAATTAGGTGTCTAGGTTCTAGGCATTTATCTTATGCTGGAAGAACAATTCTGATTCAATTTGTGTTGATGAGTATTCACTCCTATTGGGCTAATGTTTTTATCTTGCCTAAGAGGGTAGTGAATAAGATTGAGGCTGTGTGTAGGAACTTTTATATGGACAGGTAAAGAGAGCTATAACAGAGTTCCTCTTGTTTCATGAGACTGGTGTTGTAGAGGGAAGAAAGAGGGTGGTTTAGGCTTTAAGGAGGTCCATGAGATGAACAAGGCATGTATAAATAGATGTGTTGGATGTATTTTCTACAAGTCTGATCATTTATGGGTGAAATAGGTTCATGCTGTTTACTTGAAAGGGGTTGATTGGCAAGAGTATGTTGCTTCTATTCATACTACATGGTACTAGAAGAAAATGTGTGCATTTAGCTGGGCCAAGAAAATTGATTTATGTGGCTGAAGCTTATGATATACTGAGACAGATGGTGAGAAGATATGGTGAACTGAATTGATTTGGCATAAATTCAATATACCTAAAGTGTCTTTTATTGTCTGATTATATATGTTGAGGAAGCTGCAAATGAAGGAGAAGGTCTTTAGACTAAATATTTTGTCAGATGCTTTGTCTGATATGTGTGGTCTGGAGGATGAGACTCATGCTCATATTTTCTTCTAATGTCAGTTTAGCAAGGAATATTTAAAGGCGTTAGCTGTCAGATTGAGAGGGTGATATTCCAGGGAAAGAGTCATTAATTGGTGTGTGATCGAGGAGGAATTGCTAGTCTAAGTATATTAAGTTGGTGACTGGTGCTCTTGTTTGTGGTCTGGTGCAGAGTGTCTGGTTTGCAAGAAATGTTTGTAAATAGGAGATGCTGTTACCTAGTCCAAGTAAGCTAGTTTAGAAGTTAGTTGCTAATGTTTTGGCTCGAATTAATATTGTTTGTAGGTATCAACTTAAACAGAGAGAAAGTGACAATTAGACCTAGTTTTGTAGATTATTATATGTGTGTTTTCCCTTAAGGCTTGTTCAAGGTATTTAGTTATCTCCCTCTTTAGGGAGTAGTGATGCAAAAATTGTTTGTTTGGTTCTTTAATAATAAGCTTACATTTTACCCAAAAAAAAAAAAAACTGATGGAGAGGTTCATTTGACAATTGTAATGCCAGTAGTGGGCAAATTTATAGCAAGAAGCACATCATCAACTAAAAATATGAGTTTTAAATGGTTGTACAAGAAGCACATCATCAATTAAATTCCATTTTCCTAACCACCTCGCCACCCTTAATTACCATGATTTCCCTACCATCCACTTTTCAGCCTTCCATCGTCGCTCGGATCCTCACCTCAGACACTCATTACCCAGTCTAACCACTAGCTGTCAGCTCAACCGACCACTCTCTTCTCTTTTCATCACAACCACGCATGTGACTACCACCATTTACACTCATCCACATAACTGGCATTAGCATGTAAAAATCAACGTCATGGGGAGGTGGAGAGAGAAAATAAAGGCTTGGTGTGAGCAGGTATAGATAGTGAAAAAAGAGTCCAAACGATTTGTAAGAGAGAAACTGAGAAAGGCACGGAGAAGGGGGAATGGTGGGATTATTTTCTTTTATTTGTTTTTTTTACACAAATACTCAAGAAAGACCGTCTTTTTGTAAGTTACAAAAAGACTTACCAGTCAAGTCCACTCCAAATAACTAAAGTCTAACACTTATATCCAGTATTAAAGCCCAACTCCCCCTATTTTCTTTATTTCAATCGATTAGTTCTCCCCCTCTTCCCTGTATATCCAATTGCATCATATTCTCTCTCTCCATTCTATTAATAAAACCATCCATATTTTCTCTCTCTTCCTCCCATCTATAACCTATTTTTCAATCTTCAAATCAATTATGCATCATCTTTCTACATCGTACTTCAATAAAGGCGAGTTTGGTGATTTGTTATATGATCAGTTTTACAGTTAGAATAGATTGAGGTTGTTTGTTATTTCCTTGTTGGTTAAATTTAGTGTTCTTTCATTGTTAGTTGTGAATTTGTTTGAATTGAGGTTAGGGTAGTGGTGGTGTTGCGGTTTCGCTGCTTAGGAGAAGACCTAAATATGACTGGCGTTGGGGAAGTGGTTATGGTGGTGTTGCAGTTTTTGCTGCCTGTGAAGGGAGGTGGAAGAGGTTGATGTTGAGTTAGGTTGTGGGGTAGGATAGAGGAAGTAGATCAGAGAAAAGGTGAGGGAGGAGTTGGAGATGAAAATGATATGCGCGTATCGTCGGCAGAATATTTGGTATGTCGAGGGAAAAGTGACAATTTTCAATCGAAAATCATAATTTTTAATTTGAAAGTCCTAATTTTTAACTTAAAAAGTTGAATTTTTAACTTGAAAGGCTTAATTTTTTTTTTCTTCAGGGGGGAGTTTTAATTTTTAACGTAAAAGTCTTAATTTTTAAGTTAAAATGTTAATTTTTGACTTAAATATGTAAGGTATTACACATTAATGTGAGATATAAGGTGTGAGTTTTTAACTTAAAACTTTAAGTTTTTAAGTTAAAAATGTGATGTGATAATACAAAATTTTTTACACGAAATTGACATAACATGTGAAATTTTATCTTAAAAGTACAAGTTTATTACTTAGAATGACGAATTTTCAAGTTAGAAAGTGAATTTATTAATAAATAGTTTGTTAAAGGTACATGTATAGCGTTGGAATATTTAACTTAAATGTAAGAGTTTTTAACTTAAAATAGCAAGTTTTTAAGGTTACATGAATAACTTACTTTTGTGCATAGTTCTTTTTCCTTTTTTCTCTCAAATATTCCCGACCTCCACCTATCTCCTTCCTCTTAACAACCTCACCAGACACCCACGCCTCTCTCTCCTCCTTCTTCTCCTTCCACCCACCTCTTCTTTGTCCAGCCCCACCTTCCGCAACTTCCGATAGGGTTCACCGTTCTTGGCCCTCTCTCCCCTTCCTCAAAAATACCCAACAACTCCTCTCCCCCATCCTCCATGTCGATCTCTTCTTTATTGTTTCTCTTGGAAGTGGTGAAGGTGGTGTGTGGGTGGTGCTGATGAGTGGCGGTTCATAAGTTGTTTTTTGCGGTGTTCGATCGTTGCATGGTCTTCGTTCTTGGAGTTATGTATCGTGGAGGTGGTTTATTGGTGGTAGATGATGGGGTCGTGATGGAGACAGTTGTAGATGAACTAAAAAAAAAATGTGATAAAAAAGCAATAGACAAATAATGCATTGATTTCATGGTTGTTTGAAAAACGTAGGTTGAGCCTTATTTGATGGGCTTGATATTTTGTAAGTTATAAAAAGATGGTCTCACAAGAGTGTTGCTGTATATATGTTGTCTTGGGTTGCTTAGTGTTGGATAGGCCTTTCGTCTTTTTATAAGGTACAAAAAGACGGTCTTTCCTAAGCTTTTGCCTATACTATATAGCTCAATTATCAAATATGGCATATGAATCCTAAAATTGAGAGGGTCATGTGTTATGAACAAAAATTAGCCTTATTATGTTCCTCAAATCCATGCATCATATGATGTTTAACCCTTTATTCCAACCCACGAATGTCTTATACATTATAATCCATTAATTCTATATTTTCTTGATTTTGTGTAAAAAATAAACGTAAACTAAGGAGGGATTGCCCAAGGTTTGAGTTAAGTCCATGTGGGCAAGCAGCCTTTGGACAGAATGAAAAGATCTTGGAACTTTGTGTTCGTCAGTTCTAAATATGAGTCGGGCTAAATGCATATGCCAATACTTCCTCCGTTCCTATATAAACTTCATACCCATTTGGGCACTTTTATTAAGGTGTGTAATAAAAAATAATATACAAGCAAGTGGGAAGGGCATGTGCTGTTGTCAAGTGGGAAAGATTAGGAGAGTACTTTACAGTGGGGCAATACCCATCACCACATAAATCTTCCCTCCCTTTTTAGTAAACTCTCACAGCCACTTGCACTTCCCTCCCAAAATTTCATTCAAAACTTTTCATATTGCGCCAAACACCAAATTTTAGGGTGTTTAAATTTTCCCTCCAAACATTTTGTTTCAATTACAATACACATACACAATTCAACTACACACATCACCAAAATATGGCCAAGTCTGAGAGTTCAGTTCTTGTAGAAATGCAGGAATAAAAAAAGTCCCTTCTTTAATTACACCCATTTTCTACTAAAATTAAATACTGAAATTGTTCCCAAAAAAACCAAAGTAAGTTCATCCAAACATAGCTCAATTACATAATCCCTGCTGCTGTTCTTCTTGCTTCCAAGTCCACCACTGGTGCTGACCTCTACTGCTGACTTCTGCTGCTGATTATGGCTGCTGACCATGGCTGCTGACAACTGCTGCTTGGCTATTTTTGGTCCACTTAGTCTAAAAGCACAACATTTAAGCATCAAATATGGTGAAGAATTTGACAGATAGTCAGAGAGAAGAGGTGAAGGACTTTTTGCTGATAACAGTACCAATGATTATGCATAATGGCAAATTGAAAGAAGCTTCAGAAAAGTGGCTAGTAAGCAGGAGAAGTATTTCCAACATTTGGACCATAATAAGAAAACAAACAGCAGCAGGGATTAAAATCTGTGTGAAGTCAAAGAAAAAGGGGAAGAAAGGAAAGGCAAAACTCATCATTGACATACAAAAAGTAAAGGCAATCAAATTGAAGGTCAGGAAGACACTAGAGACATTTACAAAGGCCTATGGAGTGGGGAAAACTACAGTTTGGAGGTGGTTAAAACTGGGTTTGCTTAGAGCTCATACAAATTCAGTTCATCCTTTATTAACACCAAGACACAAACTGCTCAGGTTGAAGTTCTCACTGGGTGCACTGAAAGTTAAAGGGATTTTGGGCAAAATCAAATTTAAAAGCATGTCTAATGTGATACACATTGATGAGAAATGGTTTTACTTGACAGAAATATGTGGTAGGTATTACTTGTTGCCTGGGAAAGAGGAGCCATATAGAGCATGTCAAAACAAAAGATACATTACAAAAGTCATGTTCATGTGTGCAGTGGCTAGGCCAAAGTTTGCTGAAAATGGTGAATGTGTATTTGATGGTAAGATTGGAATATTCCCATTCACACAACAAGTTGCAGCATAAAGAAGGAGCAGAAACAGAGCAGCAGGTACAATGGAGACCAAGGCAGTGACATCAGTGACAAAGGCAGTGGTTAAGGCATGCTTGATCAATCAGATTATTCCAGCAATTAAAAGGAAATGGCCATAATCAGCATCAAAACACATCATCATACAGCAAGACAATACAACCCCACACATCCTAGGTGATGATCCTGATTTTTTGGTTGCAGCAAGGTCTGATGGTTTTCACATAGAACTAGTACAACAACCACCTCAATCACCAGACATGAACATTAATGATTTAGGCTTTTCTAGAGCTATACAATCATTGCAAGCACAAAGTGGAGAAAGAAATGTGGTTGAACTACTAGATGCAGTAGCTAATGCATTTGAGAAATTGGAGCCTACAACACTAAACAAGGTTTGGATAAGTCTACAAGCATGTTTGATTGAAGTCATGAAAAGAAGAGGTCACAATGATTATCCATTGCCTCATTTGAAGAAAGGAGCATTATAGAGAAGAGGTGAACTACCACAAGATTTATCAGTTGATGAGTGTTTGGTTAGAGAATGCATTGAATATCTTATTCAACTAGGAGCACAAGTGGATAATCCAAGACTCATGCAACAACTAGGATACATACCAAGCAACTAAGGAAGTTTTTAGACAATTTTTTGAGTACAAGGACAGAAAGCACAAGTGTTTGGTACTTTTTTGACTACAAGCACTGAAGATAGGCAGCAATACAAGTTTGGTAACACATGCATAGTTTTTGGGTTCATTAAATAGAAGAAGCACATATCAGAAGACATACATCAAGTTTTTGGGTTGAAGCTAGTGTAGCACTTGTCATTAGTTTTGTTTAGTGCATAAACATAGGTTTATATTAGGACCTTTTTTGTGAACTTGTTTATGCTGTAAACAAATCAATTGTATGCAAGCTTGTTATCATGAAATGAAAGTTTTATGTTTTTAAAATTTTGTGCACCTAGGAGACATTTCAATTGCAACTCTCAACCTATGCTAAGAAAAAGTTTTCATCATTGAGTTGCTCTATGATAACTCAAATTGACTAGGCAACATGCAATTGCCTCCATAACCATAGTAATTGTGGAGCCTCCTACTCTTTAAAAGAGGGTGGCTGCCAATTTAGTCAAGACTAAAACAATTACTCTGGGGTGACAAATAACAACTACACTCAAATCAATTTTACTTATCATAGAATGCAGCAAGCAACATTTACATTTCATCATTGTAGTATGAACCACTCTAGGCAACAACCAAAATTATGACACCACCACCACTACTGTAGTTTTTCCCACAAGAGACCAAAAATAAGCAAAAGATCAAGAATAAGCACAACAGACCAGAACTAAGCACAAGAGACCAAAAATAAGCACAACATAAACCAACTAAACAACATAATCCAACAAAAACAACATAAACCAACAATAATCCAACATAATCCAACATAATTCAACATAAACCAACTAAACCAACATAATCCAACATAATCCAACAATAATCCAACATAAACCAACATAATCCAACAATAAACCAACAATAAACCAACATAAACCAACATAAACCAACATAATCCAACATAAACCAACAATAATCCAACAAAACCAACAAAAACCAACAATAATCCAACATAATCGACCAATAATCCAACATAAACCAACAATAATCCAACATAATCGAACATAAACCAACATAATCCAACATAAACCAACACAGTCCAACAAAACCAACATAAACCAACATAATCCAACATAAACCAACAATAATCCAACAAAACCAACAAAAACCAACAGTAATCCAACATAATCCAACTAAACCAACATAATCCAACTTAACCAACATCATCCAACATAATCCAACAATAATCCAACATAATCCAACATAATCCAACATAATCCAACATAAACCAACATAGTCCAACAAAACCCAACATAAACCAACAATAATCCAGCATAATCTGATAACATCGAACATAAAGCAACATCAACCAAAAAAACATGCAGCAACATCAACCTCATAAACATGCAGCAACCAACAACAACCAACAACAACCAACAACAACCAACATCAACCAACATCAACCAACCAACAGTAGGAACCCAAGGCAACACCGCCAACTTCACATGCACTTTTATAATCAACCTCCAACTAACCTCCAACTACACATGCAATACTAATTTGGCAAAAAGAAATAGAGAATGAGCTAATCGAAATACCTCCCTTTGTAAGTTTAATTTTTTTTTAGGAGGCATAACTGAAGAGACTTCACGATCCTCAGGGTGCCAAATCTCATATGGTATGTAGGAGAGACTAGGAAGACTCTCATAATCCTCCGGGTCAACCCCCCAAGTAGGGTCAGTCTCCACGCTAGTACAGTCTGAACTGGGTTCATCGAAAAGCTCCCAAAGGTCTTCAAAGTTTGAGGGCTTCTTCAATGGCGGATCAGCGACAACGGGGGCTTCAACAACCCGATCTGCTACACTGGGGGCCTCAACAACCCGATCTACTACTGGGGGGGCCTCTACAACAGGGTCAAAAGGATGGGCTTGTGAAGCAACCCATACACCATCAACCGTATCAATTACAGCTCCAGGCGCGAAGAACCAAGGGCAAAACGTCGGATCCATTTAAAAAAACAGAAATTTATTTGAGGAAAAGAGGTCGTTATTTGAGGAGGCTATTGAGTGAAGAGGAAGAAGAAGAGGAAGAGGAAGAAAAGAAAAGGAAAAAGAAAAAGTTGAGTTAGCGGCGCACAGAGAGAGAAAGTGAGGAAATTTTAGGGTTCTTGATGAGAGGAGAGTAATGGTCTCAGAAAGTGAACAAATGTTTGATGAGAATGGGGAGGGGGAGTAAATAAGGAGGGAATTTATTGAGTTGGTTGGAGGGTAAAATATGGAGGGAATCATTAAGATTATGTTAGTGTAATATGAAATTAGAAGCTCATTTGTAGGGGGTAATAAGGTCTAATCATTAGTTAGAGAGGGTAAGCAAGTGGAAAAAGTAATGGCATTATTGGTATTAAAATAATCTGATCAGGACAACTTAGTCATTTCCTCTCTCAAAGTATTTCCTTTTTGGGGTGTGAAGTTTATTGTGGAACATCCAAATAAGGCAAGTATGAAGTTTATATGGGAATAGAGGAAGTATATACATAAGCAAATGGTTAAATGTCATCAGTACCCCTGCTTTTTTACTTGAAATGTCTGAGTTATCCTCTTTAAGTAACCATAGTTAACTATTTTATAAAATATGATTTCTCTCTCCTTCCTCTATCTCTTTCTTTCACTTTTAACTGTTCTTTCACAGAATGACAGAAGAGAGAGGAGAAGAGACTATGTTCATCTCCTTCCTCCACCTCCATTTTCTTACTGTCCCATGAACATCCTCCTCAAAAGCCATCTTACTATTTTCCTACTCCCCATTCCATTTTAATTGTTGGATGACGAGCTCCATGAGATAGTACTCTCTGGACATTCTAGATAGTTCAGCGTCGAACTCGATCGGCACGTCGTGGTGGGACCCACTACTCCGACCAGATACACGGCTCCTAAGATTCATGTAGGTCCTTCGACTTTGTGGTGGATGATGACGTGGTAGTGTCAGGGGTCAATGCGGGGTCCTTTAGCGAGGAACTGGCGGCGCAATCGGGTCCTCGTGATGACGGAGGAAGAGGGTGGTTTAATGTTTGCTTGTCATATTCGTTGAAGATGACGTCCTCAAGGTCATCGGGGAGGCTGTTCTTTACAAGAAGTATGAGGAGTACATTGGAGATGGGCGCAATGGGGGTGGGACGGGGGAGGGGGGCGTATCTGTTCACTGGGGTTGCGATCCGGATAGTGGCCAATGATGTCGGAGGAATGTTGGTGGTGGGTGGTGACAGAGGAGTGGGGAGGGGGTTGAACATACTGGGAGTTTTGAGGAGGTGGTAGTACCATTTTTATGGAGAATGGAGCTGTGGAGGATATGAAGAGAGGAGCTGTGGGGGTTGAATATACATTTTTCTATTGAATTTGGAAAATGATACGGAGTAGTGTTTTCCACTCCACTAGCATCAAAGCATGTACTGTATATTGTCTCGTAAAGGTTCGATGTAATTCTTGTATTTTGGGTGGTTTGCCTGATCAATTTGTTCCACTAACAATTAAGCTTGAAAAATTGAAACTCAACTCCAAACTCGTGTGTATCTCAATTTGGACACGAGATTTTCATTTTTTGCAAAAATAGAAGCATATTTATATTTTAAAAAATTCGTATCTATCATATATTTATGTACAGTAATAGAGAAAATTAGGACTAATTAAATACTATCTTTTTATAATATAAATGCTATTTTAGATATTTTTTTTCAACATTCGAGAGTGTCAGATTTTTGGGTCGAGCTTCAGCCTACTCGAGTAGGCTCGTTAGAATCTCGAGTTAAGCTTTTGGGATTCGAGTATTGACCGAGCTTTGACCAAGTCGATCTATTCAGAGCGCGTGAATTGTCTCATCTCATTTACACCCCTAGTATAGTCTCTTAGTTAAACTAGCTTTGACGACAAGAACATTTTATATGTAATTCACTAGCTTTTGACAATATGGAACCAAATTCTTAAAGTACTATTCTTGGATATAGGACTCAATTATTGATTGCTATATAATACAATTTGTTTGAAAATATTACACGGCCTTAAATTAATAGTCGATAATCGAGTTGTAGTAATCTATTCAACAGTATACTTATTGTGTAGTTTGCAGTTTGTTATAGAGAGAGAAAGCTTAGAGAGAGAATGAGAGGTTTCTTCCTCTAGATCATTTTCAGCTCGGATTTCTACTCTAATGGCGGCGAAAACTCGCTCCCGTGGCCGCCCTCCTCTTAACAAACCCTCTGAAACTGTTCAGGCTTCTTCGAATGAGGCAATTCCAGGTACCTCTGTTCCAGTCAAGACTGTTTTTGGTGATTTTCTTGATCATGCTCTTGATAATTCTTCAAGTTTAGCTAAAGAATTGTCGAGTTCTCAAGGTGATAAGGGTAATGTACCTATTTTGGACAAGAGTTTAGTTTTTCCACAGTCTGAGCAAGTTGATATTATTAAGGAAGGACCGTCTCATGTTTCTGAGAATGTTCAAGAACAGGGTAATGTTGTTAACATTTCTGTTAATAATACGGGGAATTCTTCTAAGCAGACTTCAAATGCTTGGAAAAAGAAGCCTAAAATCAGTAATGTTGGTATGAAGTTGCATAAGGTTGAGTCGAGGGCTGATGATCCAGTTGTTATAGAATTGGGTGAGATTGAGGAGAATTTGAAGCTCTGGAAGAATACCCTTGTTGGGCAGGTTTTGGGTCTGAAACCTAAGACTAGTGAAATGGAGGATTTTGTGAGGAAGAATTGGGGTAATAAGCCTCTGGTTCAGTATTATAAAAAAGGCTGGTTTGTTTTTCGTTTTGACTCAGAGGAAGATATGGAGGAAACTTTAAGGGGGGGCAGTGGATGTTTAAAGGCCATGCTTTGATGTTGAAGGTTTGGACTCCTAAATTCAGTTATGAGTTGGAGTGTGTATCTACCTTCCCTGTGTGGGTGATTTTTCCAGGTCTTGATCCTTTCTTGTGGTCTGATATGGCTCTGAGTAAGATAGCTAGTAGAATTGGTACTCCATTATATGCTGATACTACAACTACTGCCCAGGACAAATTACTGTTTGCTAGGATTATGATTGAGGTTGATCTGTCTAAGGATTTGATCACTGACATACCAATTGTGACTCCTTTTGAAGAGAAAGTGCAAAATGTGGAATATGAGTGGATCCCTGATTTTTGCAAGCTCTGCTGTAAAATGGGGCATGATTCAGGCAGATGTAGAATGGCTAAGAAGGACAAGCAAGCTGATGTCTTAGATAAGCCTGCTCAGGCTGTGATTCCTGTTGCTGCTGCTCAGTCTGAGGAGAACAAAGTGGTTGAGCCTGCAACTGTTCAGACAGTTAAAAGGAAAAGTCCTCTTAAGGCAGCAGTTGCTGAGGGGCTCAGGGAATCTTCTAACAGGTTTAAAGCTCTTGAAGGTTTGGGTGATGAAGTGAGTCCTGGAGTTGAAATTCCACAGAAGTCTGCTGTGCAAACTGTTATTGAAATTACTTCACCAGGTGTTGTTTCTCAGGGGGATGATCATGGTGGGAAACCACCTGAAATTTCCCCATGATAGTTTCCTCTTGGAACATAAGGGGTCTTAATGACCCCTTAAAGCAGCAGGAGGTTTTGGACTTCTGTGGGCTGCATAAGATTGGGGTGGCTGCAATTCTTGAAATCAGAGTAAAGGAGAAGAAATCTAGCAGTATTATTAGGAGGAAATTCAGGAATTTCTCTGTTTTCTGCAATTATAGTCAACACTATAATGGTAGAATTTGGTTGTTATGGAGGTGTAGGGAGGTCTCAGTTGTTATTTTGGAGGAAAATGCTCAGTATGTGCATACAAAGCTCACTGAAATTGCAACTGGTGTCTCTTATTTTTGTACTTTTGTCTATGGGGCAAATGATGGTGAGGTTAGAAGGAATTTGTGGAAGTTTCTGGTGTTGAATAATAACTCTGGGGTTGCTGGTCCCTGGCTTGTTACAGGTGACTTTAATGCCATCTTAAGTGAGTCAGAAAAGCTCAGTAAGCACAGTGTGAACAAGAAGGAGATGGAGGAATTCCAGGATGCTGTTGGGGCTGCTAGCCTATTTGACTTATCCATTAGGGGTTGCCATTATACCTGGACTAATAACCAGGATTTGGATCCCTCTTGGATTAAGCTGGACAGGGCCCTTGTTAATCAAGCCTGGGCTCAGTCTTATCCTGACTCCTATGCTGATTTTCTTCCTTCAGGGCTGTCTGATCATTCCCCTATTGTCATTCATTTAGGGTTGAACAGGCCTAGGAAACCTGGCTTGTTTAGGTTTCTTAATTGTTGGAGCCAGGATTCAGAATTTTTGTCTATTGTTGGTAATGCTTGGAAGGAGGCTGTGGATGGTACACCTATGTTCAGGCTTGTTTCCAAGTTAAAGGCTGTTAAGTTTGCTCTTCAGAAACTTCACAGGAGGAAATATAATTGCTTGGAGGATCGTTTAGTGGCCAGTAAGAATCTGCTTGATAGTTCTCAGTCTGCCTTGCAGCTTGATCCCTTGAACTTGGTGCTGCAGGCTGCTCAGAGAAAGGCTAGGGAGGAGTATTATGAGCTGAAGCAAGCTAATCTTAGTTCTTTATTCCAAAGAGCTAAGGTTGCTCATCTCAAATGCATGGATGAGAATTCTGCCTATTTTCATGCTATTTTGGCTGAGAGGAAGAACCAAAAGCATATTGGTAAGATAGCAAGTCTTGATGGTCAAGTGTATGAGCATGATCTTGTTGGCACTGCCTTTATCTCTTATTATACTCAGTTGCTTGGTACATCTAAGCCTGTTTCAGAGTTTGATGAGAGTATGCTGGCTGGTGGTAATTATGTCACTCTTGACCAGCAGAGATTGCTATGTGCCCCTGTCACCTATCAGGAAATTTATGAGGCTATGTTGAGCATTGGTGTTTCTAAAAGTCCCGGGCCTGATGGGTTTTCTGCTGGCTTTTATAGAGCTGCCTGGGAAGTTATAAAACCTGATGTTTGCTCAGCTGTGTATAGTTTCTTTGACTCTGGGAAAATGCTTGCTCAGTTGAATGGTACCCTTATTTCCTTAGTCCCTAAGAAAGCTGTTCCAGTTTCTGTGGCAGATTACAGGCCTATTTCCTGCTGTAATGTCAGTTATAAGATCATTAGCAAGATTATTGCTAACAGGCTTAAAGTGGTCTTGCCTAGTATTATTGGGGAGGAGCAAGCTGCTTTTGTGAGTGGTAGATGTATCTTTGAGAATCACCAAATCACTCAGGAGCTTATCCAAGGTTATAATAGAAAGCATCTCTCTCCTAGGGCTATGGTCAAAGTGGACATTAAGAAAGCTTTTGATACTGTCAGCTGGGAGTTCTTGGAGAATGCTCTGAAATTTCTGCATTTTCCTTCTAAGTTCATTGCCTGGATAATGAGCTGTTTGCTTAGTACTAGGCTTTCCCTCAACATTAATGGTCAAAGTACTGGTTATATTGTTGGGAAGTGTGGTTTGAGGCAGGGTGACCCAATTTCCCCTTACTTGTTTGTTGTTTGCATGGAAATTTTGTCTAGATCTCTTAGACAACTGCAGGTCCATAAGGATTTCAGATTTCATCCAAAGTGCAAAAAGTTGAAGCTTAATCATCTTGTCTTTGCAGATGATCTGATGGTCTTTACTAAAGGCACTCTTGCTTCTATTAAGGCTGTTCAGACTTCCTTAAACTGTTTTGCTAGTATGTCAGGGTTATATGCCAGCTCTGAGAAGTCCTCTATTTACATTAGTGGTATTGATGTTCAGAGGAGGAATGAAATTCTTTTGGCTACTGGGTTTGCTGTTGGAGAGTTCCCATTCAAGTACCTTGGCCTTCCTTTGCATGCTTGTAAGCTCAGGAATGCTATGTACCATGAGCTCATCTCTAAAGTCAGGGCTAAAATTACTCATTGGGCCACTCATATGCTTTCCTATGCTGGTAGGCTCCAGTTGTTAAACTCAGTTGTGTTTGGGCTGCAGAATTTCTGGTGTAGTGGGCTGCTTTTACCAATTGGTGTTGCTAAGAAGATTGAGCAGCTTAGCAGGTCTTTCTTTTGGGGCATCAGTGAGGGGCAAAGGAAGCTCATCCTTTTTAAGTGGAGTTCTATTTGCAGGTCTAAGAGGGAGGGAGGTCTTGGCATTAAGGAGATTCTATCATGGAATAAAGCTCTTTGTTTGAGGTGGCTCTGTAAGCTACAAAGCTCTCCTGAAGGTCTTTGGGCTAAATGGACTCATCTGCATCATCTCAGAGGTGACAGTATTTGGCATTATGTTCCTAATCAGGCCACTTCTTGGTGTTTGAGAAACTTATGCTCAGTTAGGGATAGTCTTGTGCAAACCTCTGGAGGTCTCACTCAGGCCAAATCTGCTCTTGATTCTTGGTGTTTCAGTGGGAAGCTCTGTATTGGGAAAGCTTATGAGGTTCTCAGACTTCATAGTAGGTCCTTCCCTAGGATTAAACAGCTCTGGGACTCAGCTGTCTATCCTAGGCATAGGATTATTTGTCTGTTTGCTGCTAGAGGGTTCCTACCTACTGATGACATGTTGCAGACTAGGGGTTTCAGTTTAGCTAGCTGTTGCAAGCTGTGTGGTGCTGATTCTGAATCTAGTCACCACCTGTTCTTTGGTTGCTCATTTGCTAGGGGCATTTGGTCTGCTATTCTGAATTGGCTATGTATGTTTCGAAGAGTTCACAGTTTGGCTCGAGAATTGCAGTGGGGTTGCTGGCACAACAGGGGTAACCAGAGCAGGTGTAGGAAGTTTAGAGCTGCCCTTGCTGCCACAGTTTATGAAATTTGGCATGAGAGGAACTTGAGAGCTTTTTCTGAAATTAGTAGGCCTTGTGAGGCTATTGTAAATGTCATTAAATCTGTAGTTGATGCTCGTTTGGTTTAGTTCTTTAGTGTTTGCTTTCTTTTAGTGGCTAGCCTGGGTGCCCCTTGTTTGGGGTTTCCTTTGGATGGTTTAGGTTGTATTTGTCAATTGGTTTGATTAATATAGCCTCCTATATTCCCTCCAAAAAAAAAAAAAAAAAAAAATAGTCGATAATCGAAATTTTTTTGTTGTTTATCTTTTATTGACAAATCAAATGTCAACATATGATGATTTTTTTAATATGACTTTTAAAAAATTGTCATTTGGCATTTGAGATAAATAACGTAAAAATAGACGCTTTGCGAATTTTATTTATTTGTATTTTTTTGTAAAAGGAGTCAATGAGATAGCATACATGCCAAAACTAGTTTAACAATTGCACAAAACCTTTAAACAATCAACCCTAAATATATAAATCTTATAAACAAGTAACCTTAAACCTATGCGAATATTTATTTATAAATCACCTTATGTGTGAAAGGAATGTGAAATAGTCACTATGAATGTAAAATTAGTCATTATAGGTTTAGGGTTGAATGTTAATAGGGTTGAAAGGTTGTGAAGGACTAGTTATTTATGGAATTGGTCCTTCCTATAGACATAAATGATTGTCTATTCACCTAATACCTCTTGCACATCCATAGCTACCACTTTTGATTCAAACACTATTGTGTGCCTATTCAAACCAACCAACATGATAATTACCTAAATAAGGCTAGAGTTTTTTTATAGGTTTAGGGTTGGATGTTAATAGGATTGAAAAGTTTAGGGTTGAATGTTATAATAACCTACATAAGGGTAGGGTTTTCTAGGTTTAGGATTGGTCCGTCCTATAGACATAAATGATTGTCTATTCACCTAATACCTCTTGCACATCCATAGCTACCACTTTTGATTCAAACACTATTGTTTGCCTATTCAAACCAACCAACATGATAATTACCTAAATAAGGCTAGGGTGTTTTATAGGTTTAGGGTTGAATGTTAATAGGATTGAAAAGTTTAGGGTTGAA
>CAAKMY010036606.1:0-11725 GCA_901111285.1 Corrigiola litoralis
GTCAAAATCGGATGTTTGGGTCACTTTGGTCGGGTCGTTCGGGTCGGATGTTCGGATCTGGGTCAACTTTGCCAGGTCTAATCTCATTGGTTACAGTTACTGAGTTTAGTACATAGATTTTTACATCCCAAAATTGTTCTCTCGGATGTATCGTAATATTCATTATTAATAGAGTTCTAATTGCCGGGGTGTATGAGGTCCTTAAAGGAAAAAATAGTTATCAGGTGTTGATCGAAAAAAGATGTGTAAGTTCAAGTTCTTATTTAGTATTATCTCCTTATTCTAACCAATGATATTGACGATTAGGTCCTTAACCGAGAAAAATAAGTTAACATGTCCTGATTGAACTATATAAATTAAAGTCCTGATTTTACAGTTCTCTCGTTATTTAAGGCCAAAATCATGATTGGTTAAGGAATCTTGTACACTTCCTTATAAAATGTTTACGTATCTCCTTTCCTCTGACGGAAAAAGTCTAGTATCCAATCATAAGCATGCTTTTTGGTTCCTCGGGCACTTGGTGAGCTTATCTTACTCCCCTACGATTATTCCAAGTTTTTCATTAATCTTCGAACAACCATAATGAGTCCTCGCTACACCATTTCTTGTTTCATTCCTCTCCTCCTCCATCTCCTTGTCTTCTCCACGGTGGCCTACGCTAATGAACTGATCCATACAACATGCAAAGACGCTTCAAATGACCCAAACATTAACTTCAACTTTTGTATTAAAGTCCTTTGTGGTCCGACAACTTATTCGTGCACTGATCGTACATGTCTCGGTCTATTGATCCTACAATTTACCAATGATAAAATCACTAACACAGCTTCTTTGGTGCAAAGCCTCCTAAGAAATACCTTGGATTCGGACACAATATTGGGGTTGGCAGATTGCTCCGACCTGTACTCTGATTCGATTGCTACGATAAGTAATGCAGCAAATGATTATGCGGCTGGCCACCTTGACGATGCCAATATCAAAGTTAGCGCAGTGATGGCTGCTGCTTCTACTTGTGAAAATGGGTTTCAAGATGTTGGGGTTGTTTCTCCCTTGACAAAACAGAATAGTGTTACATTTCAATTGTGTGCTTTAGCTTTGTTTATCATGAAAATGTGAAACTGCAAGTTGACATTTCAATTGTGTACTTTTCCTTGATTGGTTCACTCAAATTTGTTCTGTGTGATAATATGAATGTAGGATGATAGATACTTCGAAGAGAATGCTTCACTTATGCTTGTTTTTTGCTAATTTTTTTTTTTTCATTTTTATGCTTCGCTTATTTCCGTAGGTTGCTTTTCTAGACTTCCAATATCCAACTATAGTTAGGCGAGCGAGCCCTACATTTTCTTATTTAAATGACAACCATTCAACAAATCTAGATGTTTTGTGCTATAACTATTTTAACATTGTACTTATTCAATATTTGATACTTGTTGAATTATTATTGTTCGTTAGGACATTATTAAGTATAGTAGTATACTACTGTATTATTGACATAGTTTTGTACATGATATCTTGATTAGCTGTGATATGTGGAAGTATGTAGTTATAATATGCTTGTTTGACTATTTTAAGCTAGCTTTCTCTGTTTTTTGCTTTTAACCATTCAATTTTGAAAGCTACTACCTTCATAATTTGTTTTTTTTTTTGACATTGGTCGAATACAAACGAAAATACAGAATAAAATTAAAACAACCTACCCTTCTAATGCAACCTACCCCTCCAAGAAAAGTGCTTCCTAGTATCCACGGTCAAATCATGGGCGTCCTTAACCAGCTGACGATCAACCTTAGATATCAAACAAACATCGAGTTGCTGAGCAGATCGCTAAATGTCCATGCAAACCCACAAAACCGCTATTGGAGGAGAAACCTTTTTAAGCAAAATGAGCACTAGTTGCAAAGCATTCGTGTAGATCGAAATACGAGAGACACGATGTTGAATCGCCCAAGAAATAGCCCCATACATAGCGTACGCCTCTGCAGCAAGACAATTAGCAAAAACACCAACTTTTGTCCCTGAATCTATCTTGTGACCACTAGGATGAGTTTTCAAAACCCAAGCAGCAGAAGCCAGGAAGTGCTTGGACGTCCAAGAACCATCAACCACGACACAAATCTCAGCATCCTGCATTAAAGAGGGAACCCTAACACTGCCCAAATTAACACGTATGAATCCTGGAGGCCCTAAAAGAATAGACCCCTCCATAGTACTTGAGGAAAGTGTAGTACGTAACTTATTCGCATCCAACTGAGCCACAACGCATTGAGCCGCATGTGTTAAAATCCAAGTAAGGTTTAACGGGGCATTGCAAAAAATTATCTCTTTACGATGACACCAGATTTCCCACAAAACCCCTACCACTGAGCAAATATGAATGTGAGTGTCAGCCTGTTTCCAATATGTACGAAGCAAATCCATCAACCAGGTCTTCAAATGAAACAAACTAGTAGCTTGAATGTTAAGTCGAACCGTAGAGTCCCGCCAAAGCTGTTGAGTAACAACACAATATCGAAAAAGATGATCAAGAGTTTCTTCAGTGTTGTGGCAAAATGAGCAGATATTATGAACATTAATATGCAATTCAGAAAGCCTGCCCTTAACCGCTAAAGCTCCATAGAACAACTTCCAGAGAAAGATCTTCCACTTTGGCAAGAGGTCAAATGCCCAAAGCTTTTTCCAAAAGGTCTGCTCACATGAGGGAGGAGGCAACTCACCCAACTTACGTTGTAAACAAAAGTGATAGCCTGACTTTACTGTATACTTTCCTAGTGCAGAAAGACGCCAAACCAAAAAATCCGGCTCCAGGGAAGAGGGAAGATCAA
The DNA here is from genome assembly GCA_901111285.1 of Corrigiola litoralis. NCBI lineage: Eukaryota > Viridiplantae > Streptophyta > Magnoliopsida > Caryophyllales > Caryophyllaceae > Corrigiola > Corrigiola litoralis. The sequence goes on from CAAKMY010036606.1 coordinate 2,826, forward strand.
CCTCCAATATTTTCCGAGCAGAATCACGCTCAAAAATAGCAAACACTTTATGACTATCCCAAGTATGAGAACCCTGGGAAATAAGGTGACTTACTCTGGTATTTTGAAAAACACCAATAGGGATAGAATCACAACTGACCCCACCTTCCATTCCATGCCTTCCCAGAGGGTAGAAAGGCCTATGGAAATACTCCTCCAAGCTCTAGTTCGAACCCCTCTAGGGTGACTAAGCTGAGGGTTTGATATAGTAAGTTGTGAGCATAACGAGCTGTATATAACTTCGAAATCAGCAGTTGAGGATGAGTAATAAGTCTATGAGCTTGCTTCATAAGTAAGGCTTCATTATAAGCAGCCAAATCCCTAATGCCAAGGCCTCCCATGCCTTTAGGCCTATGCAGTATCCCCTTTCGAACCCAATGAATACCTTTGTGACCCTCTTTGGCCCACCAGTACTGAATAATAATACTATTGATCTTATGCAATACTGAGCTAGGCAGTTTAAACACCACAAGAATGTGCGTAAAAAGGGCAACCAAAATAGAGTTAATTAGAACAACTTTGCCTGCCTGACAAAATCGAAACCGATTCCACTGACTAATCTTCTTAAAAACCAAGTCAATCGGGTACTGAAAGTGACAAGTACGAGTGCCACCAATATCCACTGGTACACCAAGATAAGTACCCAAATTTCCAGTTTTTGTGACTGATAAAATACCTTGCATCTCATCTTGTAACCACCGCGGAGTATTAGGAGAGAACTTAACATAAGACTTCGAAAAATTAATCATTTCCCCAGAAGTCTTACAAAAAAGATCCAAGATACCACTGACAACCCTACAAGACTCCGGAGTTGCCCTGAAGAAAAGCATCGCGTCATCAGCATAGAACAAGTGTGTAATAGGTGGCGCATACCTGGAAACTTTAAGGCCAATTAGGTTACCCTGCCTTTCATGAAACTGGAGTAACCTAGACAGAATATCCATGCACAAAACAAAAAGTGATGGGGATAGTGGATCCCCCTATCGTAGACCACACTTTGGAATAATAGTTTCAAAAATAGAACCATTGACTACCACCTTATAAGACAATGTTGTAATGCATTGTTCCACCCATTGTATCCACCTTGCAGGAAAGCCAAATGCTTGTAAAGTTTTCAACAAAAAATCCCAATTGACTCTATCATAAGCCTTGTTCATGTCAACCTTTAGAGCCACATAATATCGATGACCATGCTTAGTACGATTTATAAGGGAAAGAACCTCACGAGCCACCAGACAACTATCCACCATGAGCCTGCCATGCACAAACGCATTTTGTTTATCACTAACCAACCGAGGAAGAATGTCCCTTAATCGAGTAACCATGCACTTTGAAATGCACTTGTAAAGAACGTTGCAAAGACTGATTGGCCGATAATGACCAACCAAAGAAGGCTGATCTGATTTCAGAATCAAAGTGATCAACGTTCTGTTCCATTCACGCAACATAAAACCATTAACAAAAAATTGGTTGACCGCACAAATAATATCCTTCTGCATAATATCCCACTTAGCCTGCAAAAATTCCATAGTAATCCCATCTGGACCAGGACTACGGCCACCATGCATATTAAACAAAGCTGAACGGATCTCCTCTAGTGGAAAAGGAGCAATAAGCTGAGCTGCATCTAGGGTTGAGAGTTTACTATCAATTAGAGAGTCAAGGAAAATAAACGGAGGTCCCCGCAAAGGCTCCCTGTGACAGCTCTAAAAAGATCTGAATAGTAAGTAGAGAAGCACTCCACAATATCATCTAACTGAGAATGCCAGACACCATTACCATCTTGAAGCATGCGAATAGAGGAATGAGTTTTGCGTGCCCTAGCCAATGCAAAGAAAAGTTTAGACGAGCAGTCACCCAACACATCCCATCTAGCCTTGGCACGTTGTTACCAAAATTGCAAACCAACTTGTGCAACAGTGCTTTTGTGAATCCATAAAGAGGTGTGCAGAATCAATAGTAGTAATTTGTTCCTGATCATCCCCTAACTGTCAAATCATAGTTGACCAATCTATACCCCAGCTCCTCTTGTGATCTGAACACCAATCACGAACTACACCTTTGATAACTTCACACTTTCTAGCAACACAAAACATTAGGGACCCGCAAATAGGTGTTGTCCAATTCATAGAAATAATATCTTAAATGTCTTGTGCCTGTAGACACCAGTTCTCAAAAGAGTATGGTCTAGCTCTCTTAGAACGAGAAATACCATCCATAGAGAGTATAATTGTAGCATGATCCGAAAAATCAATAGGTTGATTAAGCACCTGGGCCTCTGGGAAATGGGAGCACCAGTCAGCTTGAGCATAAACACGATCCAACCTCTCCATGATTAAGTCCCCATCTTGTCTATTGTTTGTCCATGTGAAAGTAGGCCCTGTGTATGGTAAGTCCACTAGCTCATTCTGTAAGCGCCAAGAAACAAAGTCTTCCCAACCTTGAATGTGCCAGCTACCACCCAACTTGTCTTCGTAAAGCTCTACTTGATTAAAATCACCAATAATAACACAAGGAGAGTATTGAACTAAAAGGGAGGATAAAGAGTCCCAAACCCCTTGTCTATCCGCAACCTCAGGGGCACCATATAAACAAACAAGATACCAAACGAACGAGTTTATTTCTTGAACTTTACAAACAATTACATGAAAGGACCTATATACAACAGTAGTAGCCAAGCTACTAAACCCAACCAATAAAAGACCACCCTTAGAACCAACTTCATCTACCCCAGTCCAAAAAGAAGTGCCCTGAAATCCTAATTTACATAAAGCCTCATGAGATGAGGTTTTAGTTTCAACCAAAAAAAGAAATGTTGCATGAGACGAGTGGGCAAACCGCTTCACATAAGGAACTGTAGGGGAATCAGCCGCATTGAGGCCCCTACAGTTCCATGCTACAACATTCATGGAGGTGGAGATGGCTCTGACAGGGGAACCACCGCACCCATTGCACCAGGATTAGGAGCTTGACGTTGCTGATGACCAGACGAGTCAGCCACGTTATCATTAATACGAATACCAGAAAACACCCGCTGCTCTTAGTTGAAAGCTGAAGCCAATAAATCTGTCAATAAAGTTGGTTGAACTTTAGACTTTTTAGGAGAAATGGCCTCATCTTGATCATCACACACCAAAGGACGTTTACCCCTGCGAATAGAGTCCACAGAAGAAGCTTGGGTGGAAACATCAGAACATGAGTCAGGGGAAGAGCAATCCATAGGAAAACTAGGCCCAAAATCAATATGGGCTAAAATATCAGTATCTGTAATAGGAGAAGTCACCAAAAGGAACATCAGTAGTGGGCTCAAAGGGAGGCGTCTGTATATCAAACCAGTTACTTGGGTCAGAAACATCTGGGCCTGGAGGCAAAGAGGATCGAGGAAGACCAGTGTGCTGAAATGTGCAAATATTATCACCCAAAAACTCAGACTTCGGAACTGACATACGCCAGCCCCTAGAATCATTGTGAGGTTGGCCTAGCCCATTCTCCTCTAGATCAGGAGGTCGGGTTAAATCCCCTCGAGCAAGAAAGGATCCAGCAATATGACCCTGGTGATTGCCAAGACCCGGATCAGGAGGAACTTGTTGGGCCGGGTGGGAAATCACCACCATGGGGGGCTCATGCAAATAGAAGCTAGACGAGTTATTCATCCAGTCCACAAAAACACGTGGACCAGGAAGCACTGAAGTTGGGTTGGGCTGATCAGAAGGACTAGGCTGAGCAGGACTTGGAACTGGTGTACTACCTTGCATAACATGAGAACTTGGGCCTGATAAAGTGGGCTCCTCAGTGGTATCAGATTGAGTTTCAACATCCATCTCAACAGAAGGGATGGGAGGTGGGTCATCCACCATAAAATGAGCCCTCCACCTGCTGAACATCACCAACATGATAAAGCAAACTTGCAGTAACATCAGCATGCAATAAACTAAAGGGCAAACCCTCCACTTGAATCCACAACGAAACTAAGTTGAAGCTGATATTGCGAGGGACAGTGTGCCAGTAGCCTTGACGAAGCACCATAAGGCGGCCAAGAAGGAAAAGAGCACCTTCATTGACTATATCCTCACAATCTTCCGAATTCGAGCATTCAAGCAGATAAAGATGGTCCATGCGATGAACAACAATAGGCTCTCTTGATCTCCAGTAAGAATCAATAATTCCTTGGACTTGGAGACGATTTGGAATAACAGCATCAAGAAAGGAGACCACAACAGTATTTTTCCATAATATACCATCTTCATCTGGAGCGTGAGCTGGAGGATTAATCAAAACACCCATACGAGCCAATAACAAGTGGAAGTTGGCCATAAGACGACACAAACACCGTATAAAGGAGCAGAAGGAATAAACCCAACTCAGACAAGTGTAAAGAACAACAAAGCTACTATAAAATTGAGAAGAAGAAAGATAATACCTAGGAAAGGTTATAGTAGATACAAAATAGAGACAAAGTAATAAAGTACTACTCCCTCCCCTTCTTTATAAGCTTCCCACTTTCTATTTTGGTACACATTCACTATAAGCTTCCCACTTACTTTATTCCCTTTTTGGCAAAAAATATTTACAAAGCTGTCCTGATTGTGATTGTATATTTACGTAATCTGCCATTGGATTATTTGGTCTGTTTTGCTTTTACAGGCCCAATTAAGAGAGATGACATTAACATAACCCAAATTAAAAACCCTAACCCACCCAGCCTAATCTAATTACACCCTAATGGCTCCCTCCTTTTTTCCTCAGTATATATACCCACCCCACCCACTATTTCTCTCTCCTCTATTCATTTTTTCTGATCACCATTTACTCTACTCTCATTCACTCACCAACAACCCTCTCAAAAAAACCCTAGATCTACACTCTCATCTCCTCGCCGTCCTCACAGATCTGACTAACATCTCATCTCCTAACTCCCTCATACACTCACCAACAGCCCTCTCAACAAAACCCCTTATGTCTTCCTCTTTGGGTTCTACCATTGCTCCTAACTCCCAAGACACTATGTGCTCTGATTATCCCTATTGTTGTTCCCATATATGCGATGATGATGATGCGGTTGATTCCGACGAAACTCAGCCTCCGGAAGATGGCACAGACTTTATGGTGGACTCCGACGAAACCCAGCCTCCGGAAGAGAAGATGACGGATCTGGGCCCCCTTGGTCCACCAGCGTGGGATGGGCATCACGACTTTATGAGGATGGTTTGCCCAATGGCGTATGGGCTCACCTTTGAGCAAGCGAAGGCGTTGTACGTCCCTCCTCCTCCTTCGACATTTGTACTTCCAGAGCAAAGTGATGAGATGAGACTGCTGAGAGGGAGATGTTGGTGATATTGTGTCCATTGGCACGGCATTTACCCCTTAATTAAGGGAGGTTCACTTCTTTACCCTTTATTTCCAGTTTTTTTTTTTTAGTGGAAGGTTGGAGGTTGGAGGTTGCGTAAAATATTGCATGTGAAGTTGGCGGTGTTGCCTTGGGATAGTTTTAGTTGCTGGTTTGTTGCTGGTTTGTTGTTGGTTTGTTGTTGGTTTGTTGTTGGTTTGTTGGTGGTTTGTTGGTGGTTTGTTTGTGCTTGTTGCATGTGGTGTAAGGGTTGATTATTGTTAGTTTTATTGTTGATTTGTTCCTATTGTTGTTAAAGTTGCTGATAGTTATGAGTTCATGTTGATGGTAGTTTTTGTTGGGTATGTTAATGTTGTTTATGTTCTATTTTTGGACTTGCTTGATTGAAGTCTGTTGGTTGTCCATGTTACTCTGCTGTAATGTATAAGCTCATGTATGAGTAGCATTGTTGGTGTCATGTTGAGTTCTCTGCTGAATTTGGGATCATTTTGTTGGTGACTCCAATGGTTTTGTTCATGTGTGACTAGTATAGTTGGTTACATGTGGAGTTGGTTGTTCAATTTGGGTTTATGTTTATGTGATGGTTGTTCATGTCTATCTATGAGGAGTAAATCTGAGGCAAACATGACTTTCATGATGTTGGTTGATGATGTGTCTTTATATTTGGTTAATCTTGCCACCCATTTCCCTTAATAGGAAGGCCAATTGTTTTGGTTTATTAGCCACAATTGCGCAACCATTAGTGAATTGTTAGGAGGCAGTTTGACCTAATAACTCGATGATGAAGGACACACCTTGTTTACCTGAGAGTTATTTCTTGATTTGTCCCTTATTTATGTTCAATCTCAGATTTACTTTTCCATGATAATGTTTGTTTGTTTGATCATGTTTCCTTGACATATTGAGAGCCTAAGTGGGTAAAATACCCTTTTGAACCCTTGATTCTAAATATTGAATCATTGTTTCATAAGGGTATTCTCCCACTTGGGCTTTTTATGTTCTAGGAAAGTTGAATATTGTTTGTGTTTGTGTGTGCTTGTTTTATCTCTGTTTGAACATGATTTGATTGCATGAACTAAAGAACAAAGGTGAACCATTTACTGAAGTTACATAGTTAGAGAAGTGAAGATGGAAAAGAACAACGTGGAAGAATAGAGAACTCAAGAAAACTGCTACTTATAGCAAAGAGAAGTACGAAAACATATCACCAAATTCGACGGGTGTAAAGGTGATTACATGCAAGAGGCTTCGAAAGGAGTGATTTGTTTAATTAGGACAAGTATTTTCATGAAGATGACTAAGGAAAAGTTGACGGCGGGTAGAAAACCTAGGAGGGAACAAAAACAAGAGTTATTAAAAGCCTCACGTTTTTAGTGAGAAGGGCTCTCGAGTAGAGAGAGAATATTTTCACCGTTACCTTCATAATTTGGATTGAGTCAGGTACGATCACTAAAGCTCTCTCTTGTGAATTAAAAAAATGTTGCATTCTCGGGGTTCAAACTCGAGAGTTGAGACCCTTAATTTAGTTAGATCAACCTTAGACTAGCCAATACAAGTACTCTAGGGTGGTTTAAGTATTAAAGATGAAGAACATTATCATTGTACGTAGCCTAAGTGAAGCCATCTTATATATATGTGGTGCAATTTTGAGTTGCCAATGTAGGAAATGGTTTTCGTTAATAAATATTTGTACAAGTCCATTTCACTTTAGTAGTAGTTTACACATAAATTAGTATATATGTCTGGTAGTATGAAGATAAAAGGGGAAATTTTTAAGGGTTCTTTTAGTAGAGTGATCATCCAAGGTATGAGCGTCCCCCCATCCTAAGGGTTACTCTAGCATTGTCCTTATATATTCTATGGAATATAGATAATTTTTCTCTCTATTAAACAAGACATACGTGATAGCTTGACAACTTATTTTGCTCCATCACCAGTCTCTTGTTGTTATCCACAAGTCCTTAATTCCTTACACTATCAGCACTTTGCGTTTGGCGTCGGACAGAACATCACTGAAGCAACTAGAAACAGAACTGAATACTTTGAAGTTCGAATATGCTAAAATGTCAACCAAGTACGTAGTAATAGAGTAATGGCTTCCTCGCATCTTTAAGTACTTTAACCCTTTACTCCTTCAGATAGGGGTTTGATATCTGTTGACTCAATTGGAGGTTTGCCCCGTAACAACTGCCCCGCCCCTCTCCTTCACCAATTGGACTTCTGATCTTGTCATGCATGCCAGATTAATCAGAATAAATTAAGAAGGTTACGGATACTTTTCATGCATATAGGTTGTTGCTTAACCATATTGGCCAACCCATTCACATTTTTTGGGCTTCTACACTACTCTAATTCAAAAATGATTACGGAGTATGTGAAAGTGAAACCCATCATTGGGCGTAGTTAACTTCGTAACAGCAACACGCAACAAATCCGGGAAAAGGCAAGAGTACCAAAATGGTCGAACAGTTCTTTTTTATCACCCTTATTAAGGCCTTCCCTCCTCCCCCCTAAGACGTTACGATTACAGTACCTAAAAACTTGAAAGCAAGAATCATGAGTTCTCCCTACATTCTCATCACACTAGTCCCTTTCCTCCTCTTCCTTTCTTCTACTGGTGCTAGCAATCTTATCAACCAAACATGCCAAAACTCATCAAAGGGTGACCCAAACATAAACTACAAGTTTTGTGTCCATGCTCTCCAATCGGCCCCGGCTAGCCACTGTGCTAACCTTACCCGTTTAGGCCTCATCTCCATCACTTTAACCAAGCATAACGTTACGGATACGAGGTGTCTAATAAGTCGGCTCATGGCTGATAAGAAGGTGGATAAGAAGACTAAGCACGGGTTAAAGGATTGCTTAGACCTTTACTCAGATTCACTCCCTACACTAAGTGAGGCAACAAAGGATTTCAAAGCCAAGCGATACGTGGATGCTAATGTTAAGGTGAGCTCCGTAATAGATGCTTCTACTACATGTGAACAAGGGTTTCAAGATTTGGAGATTGCTTCTCCATTGACAAAAGAGAACAATTATACTTTTCAGCTGTCTGCCATATCGCTTTCGATCATGAACATGTTCCATTTGGCTGACAAATGATCAAATTTGCGTTTGTGATCGTTTTGTGGACAACTAGTTAAGTATTAATCTGATCGTGTAGCATGCAAAGTTTGATGAGGGTAGAGACTAGAGAAACATCCATGCAGAAGAGAATGACCTGAATAAAGGCGAGTTTTTTAGTCTACTAGTGGCATGATCGATTTATGTACTTGAGTTTTCTTTCCTTTTAGTTCAGTATACATGTTTCCGTTCAACCATTATGTGACTACGTTGAAAGTTACTTTCAAGCAAAGTTATAAATCTGATCAAATATCAACAAAATTATATGATACGCTAAAGGTTGTAGTTAGGGTGCAGCGACAATAACAATATATACAACTAGATAGCATCCCGTGCTTCGCACGGTTAGGTAGTATATTCTATATAATATTTTAATGTCAACATTATTATA
>CAAKMY010036609.1:0-15373 GCA_901111285.1 Corrigiola litoralis
TTCGGATTTGTAACGTTATTGTCTAAAGGATCGAGATTTGGGGTCCTTACAACTGCTAATTGGTCTTTTTTGGAGAAAGCTTTGGCCCATATGCTTTTCCCTCCTCAGTTCATTAAATGGATGATTGGCTATCTTTATAGTGTTAGACTCTCAATGAATGTGAATGGAGTAAGCACTGGTTATATTATTGGTAAGAATGGGTAGAGGCAAGGGGATCCTACTTCACCATACCTATTTGTGATATGCATGGAGATTCTATCTAGAGCTCTCAGAAAGTTGCAGACTCATTCTGACTTAAGATTCCATCCAATGTGCAAGAAGTAAAAGCTCAATCATCTTGTATTTGCCGATGATATAATGGTCTTCACTAGGGGGTCTTTGAAATCCATTGAAGTTGTGCAAGCTACTTGATACCATTGCAACTATGTCAGGGTTATATGCTAGTCCTAACAAATCCTCCATTTACTTGTGTGGTGTTGATTCTGCAAAATAAGATGGAATTCTTGATTCTACTGGTTTCAAGCTTGGTACTTTTCCCTTAAAGTACTTAGATTTGCCTCTTAACTCCTGTAAGTTAAAAAACAGTATGTACCGAGATCTTATCTTGAAAATAATAAGCAAAATCAGCCATTGGGCAAACTCTATACTCTCTTATGCAGGGAGAGTACAATTGCTGAATTCAGTTTATTTGGACTCCTAAATTACTGGTGTAGTGGTACTTTGCTTCCAGTTGGTGTTGCTAAGTCTGTGGAGAAATTGTGCAGAGCTTTTTTCTATGGGCTGAGTGAGGGTCAAAGAAAACTCATTCTGTTCAAGTGGAATAGTATTTGCATACCTAAATTGGAAGGAGGCTTAGGCATCAAGGAGGTTCTCAGTAGGAATAGAGCTTTAGGGTGTGTTTGGATAACAAATTTGGAGAGAAAGGGAGGGGAGGGAAGAAGAGGGAAGGGAAAGGAAAGTGAGGGGAGGGGAGGAGAGAGAAAAGCTCACCATTTGGATTAAAAGAGGAGAGGAAGGAAGGGGAGGGGGAGGAGGAGAGAGAATTTATGGGGAAGGTGGGTTCTTGGAAGGAAAGAAGAGAGATTTCCCTCCAAATCTCTCCAATTTGGGGGGGAATTGGTTTGTTCATGGGAGAGCCAAATTCAATCCCTCCCATTGCCACTCCTCCCTTCCCCTTCCTCACCCATTAGCTATCCAAATGAAGGATTATTCATCCCTCCATATCCCTCCCCTCCCTTTTCCTCCATTTCCTTCTATCCAAACACACTCTTATGCCTGAAATGGCTATGGGAAGCTACATAATGTAGACTCAGGCTTGTGAACTTAGTGGCAGCTTCACCATCATCTCAGAGGGCAAGATATTTGGAATCTTGATGCAAGTTCATCATCTTGGTGCATTAGAAATCTATGCTTTGTTAGAGACTATTTTGTGCAGAAATTGGGTGGTGATGTTTCAGTAGTTGTTGCAACCCTTGAAAACTGGCATAGTAGTGGGAAATTGACATTGTTTGTTGCTTATGATTTGTTCAGAATGCCTTGTAGACAGCTTCCAAGAATTAAAACTTTCTGGGATCACGTAGTCTACCTTAGGCATCAAATCATTGGTATCTTTGCAGCTGAGGATATCCTCTTACATAATTCTAAGATGCAGCTCAGGGGATTCCATCTTGCTAGTCAATGTAGACTCTGCAAATCTGCTGCTCAGTCAACACATCACCTTTTCTTTGGTTGCTCTTTCTCTCGAGCTATATGGTCTGACATTCTTAACTGGTTGGGTTTGAGTAGAAGAACTCATAGTTTTTCAAGGGAATTGCAATGGAGTCTGAGATTCAACAGGGGAAAAGTTTGATCAAGAAGAGATATAGAGTTGCACTTTCAGTAAGTGTGTATGAAATTTGGGGTAAAAGGAACCTTAGAGACTTTGGTGATGGTTGTAGAGATATCAATAGTATTGTTGTTGCAATTAAGAGCATTGTTAGTGCTAGACTTAGTTGATATGGGAATTTGTTTAGTCTTTTAGATTGATTCCTCGTATGAGGCTCTTTTGGTAGGCTTGTAAGGTTGTATTATTTCACCTTTGATATAATATACCTCCTAATTCCTTCCAAAAAAAAAAAAAAAAACCAACACAAATAAAGTACGATATGAGAAATAAATCATGTATGAAACATCTTCAACCATTCGGAGTTATCGTGATAGGCATGTTTTCTTATCATAAGATATGATTAAACGACCACAACAGATTACAGTATCTACACCTATCAAATGTCTTTTTTATGACACATACATACCACATGTGCGCAATTACTTATGTGTCACTCTTCACACCATTGGTACGTAAACATTTCTCCTTTATGTATAAAATAGACATGTCGTATCCTTCTAATTTATAACTATGAAAGAATAAGCTAATATTGTTTTCCTAATTCAACCACTAGAAATTTCAATGACAAGACATAATGATGGATGCCGAGCTAAGGGTCGAGCACTGAGTAAGATGATAAAATCCAAGAAAGCATTAAGACTTACTTTGGTACCAATTTCTACAGAATGGTGCCAGCTTCAAAGTCACATGACAAATTAGTTACTCTTAAAAAAACCGGCAAAATGTCAGTTGTTAACACACGCCAAAGGCGGCCGAAGCATTATGTAGATAATGGTCATAGTTGTTAGTCATTAACTGTCAAAAATTCTTAATCAATCCAGTCACTTAGTATAAAATGGTACTAATCTTATGTCAAATGGGCTAAAAACTTAGGACTGATTCGAAGTGGTCGATGACAGTGCGCGTTACGATTTATCGAGCATTCCTGCTATAAAAAGGACCTGTTATTTCGTTGAATACTAAAAATTATACCTTACAAAAACGCATGAAAATGGAATCCTATCGAATCTTTGCACACCTTTTCTTTTTCGCTTTGATAACAAATTATTATGTCGGTCGTGCGACTGACCCAACACAGTTGCAAGATTTTTGTGTTGCGGTGAACCAACCTCTTGATGGATGTACTATTTCTATTTTCATTATCCTTTACATATATTTTTCATACTCTTAAATTTTAGAGCATAAAGGACTACGTCCATGCTTAATGCATGCTGATGTTATTTGATTATCATGTATACTTGCGGAAGTCCTGTTATATCATTTTGCTAACATTTTCCGGCGAGCTCATACACTTAAATATAACAACGTATTTCTGATTTTGCAGTGTTTGTGAATGGACTCTTCTGTAAAGATATGATGCGTGCTACACCTGAAGATTTCTTATTCCAAGGGTTAGACGTTGCAGGGAACACAGACAACAAGCTAGGCTTTGCCGCCACACTAGTGACCGCAGCACAATTGCCAGGACTCAACACACTTGGCATATCACTCGCTAGGCTTGACTTCGCACCATACGGCCTCAATCCTCCCCACACACATCCTCGTGCTACTGAAATCTTCACGGTCTTGGAAGGTACTTTTCTCGTAGGTTTCGTTACATCTAACCTCCAAAGTGGTGGAAACAAGCTCTTCCCCAAACTCCTCAACAAGGGTGACGTTTTTGTGTTCCCACAAGGCCTTATTCACTTCCAGTTCAATGTTGGGCGCTTTCCTGGCGTGGGTATTTCAGGGTTGAGTAGCCAAAACCCCGGTGTTATAACCATAGCTAATGCAGTGTTCGGGCCTGATCCACCTATCTCTGTTGATGTTCTTGCAAAGGCGTTTCAGCTAGACCCTAATGTGGTCAAGTATCTTCAGGCTCAGTTTGGATCGCCAGGCGACTACTAGCATGTACCGAAAGTTCATAGTTCAACTTAGCCTTTAATAAATAGATGAAACGACCAGACTCGATCAGTAGTTAAAGTTGTCTCGCAAATAAATAATACCCAACATATATGATGCATTGATGCGCTATAAGTGCATGAATAAAGATATTAAAACAATATGCTATATTCTAGGATCGTGAATTTTAGTGCTTGAGAGGTTTCACAAGTGTAAGGAAAGATATCTTGTAAAATAAGTATATAAGATAGAAAATTATCATACATTCTTCGTAATTTTTTTTTTAATAATGAAACAGCTAATAATACTGGGAAAAGAGTATGGGTAACGAATATGGGAAAACCCCAAACAGGTTGAACTTCTAACAATCAGGCCACTCTTGTACCTTATATGTTCTTCGTGATCATTAAATTCTCTAAACATGAACAATATCTTCAACTGTGATTGACCTAACCTCCTTTAATGTCAAACTAATTTATATTAACATTCGAAAACATGGATGTCACAATAAAGATGATCCTCGTACCTTTTGTAAAAACAAACTAGTGTTAAATCATGTGCATAATTTATGTGTAGTATAATGTTAAAGAATATGTTATTAAGTGTTAAAGCTTAAGTCAAGTACCAATTGTGATCAGATTGAAAGGTTAAAATAAATTAAAAAAGAAAAGTATAATGGACATGTTCTTCATAGGGCAATAATTCGTTATGTATATAGCTTTATCTACATGAATCCTCGACTTTAATTAAACTCTTTAATGAAACATATCTCCATATTTTCTGGAGATCATGTATTTCACATTTTGATTGCTAACAACTTGAGCTATCTAAAAATTTGATGTACGTCCTCTAAGGAGTTATATCCCATATAATTGATTAAGATAAGAAAATTCCATTGAAATTGAACCAATATCTTGTTTTTTTCCCTCCTTTAAATAATATACTCATTTCTCCCCATACATATACAATATTAAAATCATATAATGACTTGTCATCTTTACATCTTACAAATAAAATTGATACATAAATGAATCACATAGATTTAATATTGGAAGCTTATTGGCCAAAATGGACGAAAGTTGACTCAAACCATATATTTAATTGATTCTTTCATGGAATAATATAAAATAGTGAAACAAACAAAGAATCATTATTACGGAGACATGTATTAAAAACGGCTATCAAGCCGTAAGCCAAACGGTTGTAACCTTCTTTTGAGCACTGATCTCTTTTATATGAAAGGTCCATTTCTAAAAACTGTGATCGCTCTCATCATGAGGGACCTTGATTCCCTCCGCATGGGTGGCGGATATGAGGAACCTCAATCACGCTTGCACACTCAAACCATGTATTTAATTAACTCTTTCATGGTAATATTATAAAATAGTGAAACAAACAAAGAATCATCATTATGGAGACAGGTATTGAAAACGGTTATCAAGGCGTAAACAGAACAGTTGTAACCGTTCTTTTGAGCACTTATCTCTTTTATATGAAAGAACCATTTTTAGAAACTATGAGCGCTCTCGTCATGAGCGACCTTGATTCGCTCCGCATGGGTGGCGGATATGAGGAACCTTAATCACGCTTGCACACTCGAGAACCACCGCATAGAGGCAGGATTCGAAAGGGTTATGGACCCATGTCTGGTCCTTGGATTTAAAGGTTCCCGTATTGCAGGATGTGCCAATGCAAAAACAGAAGCAAGGAGGTATCAAAGTTAGCGCCACTGAAAGTACCCCCTGCATCAGGACGCAGTCTATGCTTGTCCTGATAGTTTTGTGCATGTAATTCGAGTAGCCACCGAGAACTTGTGTTGACTCAAAAATTGTGTGTCTTTAGAATCTATTGTACGACACTAGAGGGTACATGAGATATAGATTCACAACATGGACATGTTGTCACGATCCGAGCATCCCATGGATGTTACATATGATAAGCTTACCATAAATTCAGATTCGGGAGTAAGATATCCAAATAGGGCATCTATTGTATATACCACGCAGGCTGGTTGTATTCCCTGTACTAATAGTCTTTAATCATCAAAATCATGCAACAATATGACAAATAGTATAATGGTGGTCACACCCTAAATATATTTAGATCTAACAATATTTTCTTAAAAGTAAAGTCCTAAAGACAATCACTTTGAACATGCAATAGTTTTATAGTTAGATTGAAGCACATAAACTTTAAAATGGGATATATTGAAAGAGGGCCCTCGGGAGACATATGGTATTGTTGTTCACTTAGGGGAACTTGACTTCTTTATATAAAGTGATCTAGTTCGATATTTAGTTTTTGTGAGTAGATGTCATATGCATCAATTCATATGGCTAACTAGGTATCCATATGAGCGCTTCTGTTTTCTATCAATGCCTTGTTTATGCCTTACAACACTTCTAATGAAATCAGGATGTAAGTGTGATGTGAGAGCTCTGAATTGTGGAATTTGAATAACGACTAGAGGGCCCAAATTATGAATAAGGAGGGGGGTATTTATAATCCAATGAGTAGCATCTTCTCCCTATAGGCCCCAAACTAATGGCGTCATAGAGTTTGGAAAAAAAATGTAAACACTATTTTGGAGAAAATGTCTTAATATTATAAGGATTGGTCCAATAAAATCTTTTTTGCATTATGGGGATACATAATTTGAATTGGTACATCCACTCGGGCAACTCCATACTCATGGGTCTACGAATGGAAGCAGTTCAACAAGTAGAACTTGAGGTTCCAAACCTTCGAATAGTCTTAGAAAGTGAGCTACCAGAAGGTGAATGGGCGTGTGCCCGTTACGAGGAGTATGTCTTAATGGACGGAAGAAGAATGTGTGCATTACCTAACCTTCATAAATATTGCAAAAGAATGGCACGTTACTATCATAAAAACATTTCAGCCACGCAATACACAAAAAGTTTCTTTAGTACGTAAACAACTCTGCCCTCCTAACCTTGACCCTCGTGGAGGGGTGATTCTAAAGGATCTAGGCGGGAATGAATAGTCCAAATACACAAACCTAGACCAAATCAAGAGATATTATCTTTAGTCAAATTGAGTGCATCGAATGAAGCTCATCTAACTATAACCAAGATAAGGCCACACCTTAGGAACACCGCGTATCCTTAGCAGATGTGCGTAAATACGTGCAAAAACATAATTTTGGTGGAGTCATTGACAGTGACGCCCAAGTGCGGCCTGGCGCCACTAACAGTAATGCCCTATTATTTGCATTGTAAAAACTTTGACGAACACATGTAACGAACTCATAGTGGTTTGATTTCTACCTTTCTGGATACGTAGGCAGCTTTTTATCTCAACCACACTTATGTCAATAATCCAATATGCACAGAAGATAATGTTCCTTGAACAAATATTATATTTAATACACATGAATTCCTCAAAGAGTTAGTTTGACACAATTTACTTAAAATAATCAATATGACGTTCACAAAAAACATTAAAGGTTCAAATATTTAAAACTAACAATAAATGCGTACGTTGACCCCTATTCATATCTTAATATAGATTCTGATTCTATTTTGGGCAGAGCTTAGCATGTAGTTCTTCCTCAGCCTGAATGGTTGCTTCAGTTAGGGCTGACACTTACATTAAGGGGGAACGACATCCACGCAAACATATGCAAGTGTCTCGTACACTATAGGCATGATCATCATGGCGAAGATTATTTCCTCGTTCATGGCCTCATCATAAGTGTATAGACTGGCAGGAACACACTCGTTCTCATCGAACTTTACTTGCTACAAGTCTCGTGGTCCGTCATTGACCATGGGATCCATTGACCTCGACTCATCTGTGACCAAAGTCGACTCGACATAAAACTTTTCATTTTATATTATGATGTCATATTTAATACCAAGTAACTTTACGATGTTTCTTTCAAAGCATTAAAACTCTTAGAAGTTTAGTGTTATTATAATTGTACGATTTTAAATAATATTCGGGTTTTGTTTGTTTTTTAAACGCCTTGGGGCTTTTAATTCGTCATATGACCAATATCTAGGCTAAGCAAGAGGACAATATGGGTCAAAAACTCAAACGTCTCCTCTCTCTTTTGTACCACACGCATAAAATAAACAAAAAAAAAAAAGAACACTCTTATTCTTTTTCTCTCTTCTCACCCGAGAAACACTAAGAGCAAAGCTAGGGTTTTGTCTGTTTTTTCTTCCTTGCCTCTATACTCCATTGCTGCACTCGTACAAGCTTGGTAAGTCCTTAAAACTTATTGTTGGAATTTTTTAAGACTCCCTTAGCATTATTACATCAAAAATTACATCAAAATTTATTGAGTTCTATGAACTTTTATCATTCCTAAGAACTTTATAATATAGAATTATCATGTTTAAAGTATTTTTAATGTTGTAGCATGATCTGATGTTGTTATTTCATGTGATTTTTATGAAGCAAGAGTTTTGGTCATATTTTTGTATGGTGGTAAGGTTATGCACATGCCCCATGGGCTTTTTGGAAATTATGTGTTATTGTTGCTTGTGTTAACTGTTTGATGGTGTTGGTTTTAATTTTCTTGATGATGTTCATTTGTTGTTGTTGCTTGGTTGAGAGAGAGGGAGGCCAAGAGAAAGAAGGCCGAGAGGCCGAGAGAGATAAGCGAGAGAGAGGAGGAGGAGGGCGCGGCCAAAGTGGTCTGCTGCCACTTGCATCAAGCCGTGGCTGTGCGCGAGTGGTGGTGGTGGCTCGGTGGGGCTGCCACTGCCTCGGTCCGTGAGCAAGGAGCCGCGACCTCTAGGCCGAGCATGGCGGTGGTGATGTTTTTTGCTTTAATTGGTGGTTTATGTATTGTCGATAGTGAAGTTATTTGGTTGATGATGTCTATGAACTTTTATCATTCCTAAGTACTTTATAATATAGAATTATCATGTTTAAAGTATTTTTAATGTTGTAGCATGATCTGATGTTGTTATTTCATGTGATTTTTATGAAGCAAGAGTTTTGGTCATATTTTTGTATGGTGGTAAGGTTATGCACATGCCCCATGGGCTTTTTGGAAATTATGTGTTATTGTTGCTTGTGTTAACTGTTTGATGGTGTTGGTTTTAATTTTCTTGATGATTTTCGTTTGTTGTTGTTGCTTGGTTGAGAGAGAGGGAGGCCAAGAGAAAGGAAGGCCGAGAGAGATAAGCGAGAGAGAGGAGGAGGAGGGCGCGGCCAAAGTGGTATGTTGCCACTGGCATCAAGCCGTGGCTGTGCGCGAGTGGTGGTGGTGGCTCGGTGGGGCTGCCACTGCCTCGGTCCGTGAGCAAGGAGCCTCGACCTCTAGGCCGAGCATGGTGGTGTTGATGTTTGTTGCTTTAATTGGTGGTTTATGTATTGTCAATAGTGAAGTTATTTGGTTGATGATGTTTGTTTACTTAGATAAGTTGGTTAAGTGGCTGCTTTAAATTAAGGTTAGCTTGGGTTGATTTTTGGTTAAAAAGGTCAAAGTTAGTAACTTTTTGGAATTTAAAGGATCCAGATGGAGTTTTAATAGACTCAGAGTCCTTATTCTCTTTATAGTAAGTCGAATGGTAAACCTAAATAGCTACTTTGAGGTATTAAGCCATTTGTTTGAACACTTGTAATTTCTGGGTTTGTCGAGCAGCATCTTCTTGAGTAATTACTAGAATAAGAGAACTACTTACCTTGAAAGGTAAGTGAATATTCTTAAACACCCTTGTACATGTTTTAAATGACTTTCGAGGTTAGAGTTTGACCACGTAAGGTGATTTTGTATTAAAAACTCCTTTTTATAGTTTTATGAATTCTATGATTTTATGTGAACAAAATCTTCAAAATTCTTTATGGTTAGAACTGTTTAAACTAAGGCTCAGTGCCCATTCCTATGAACTTGTGTTATGTCATAGAATGAGGCGTAATATCAACTTGTTATTGCACTTGTATCGTACTTTTAAATATTGATTAGCCTTATGGTTTCCTTCAGAGTGATAATTAATAGAGTGAGGTTGTCGGTCCTCTCTCACCTATATGTTATTCCCTGAGGCAGATTTCCTACTACTGTCTTTGATAAAGGAAGGTGATCACTTAAGTCTATTAGGCAATGAAGGTTAGATCTAGGAGGTGTGCTAAGGGTATGGCCTTACACAGTGGATTACGATACGTATCTTATACTGAAACTTGTGTCTTACACTTGAGTTCAAATTGTACTTGTACTTGAACATTCTGAACTATTCTTTTAAAGGTTTCTAAAAAATTATGCATCATTCTCTTGCTTATTTTGCTTACTGAGCTATCGTGTGCTGTCACTTGCTATTTTGGGTCGCTCCCCTTATGGAACATGCACTCGCTTTGTTTTCTAGTACAAAGTAGGTAGAGTCTGTCCTTGATGATTATCTGCATGGAAGGGCATTAGGGAACATAACTATAACAAGTTTTTTGAAGTGATTGTCAGTCAAGACTATGTTTCTTCAGGACTTTATTATTTATGCTTTAAATAAGTTGTGGTTTGAGATTGTTTTGAGATGTAAACTCTTTTGAAATTTTGAAATTTTGGAACTTGGTAGTGTTTTGTTGTTTAAGACTTCCGCTATTGAACTGCATTTTATTATGCGCTTCGCTACCCAGCGCGTAACCTTGTCTCCTCTACGGTTGTACCATTACGTTTGATTTTCGCACTTTGAAGACCAATATGTTTAACCTTGTTAAACACTAGGGATTCGAGCATCCTCAAGGACGGGTTGTTTTACTTGGTTTCAAAGCGAAAATTTTCAAAATGGTTTACAAATTGCTTTCGTAAAACAAAAAGTTTAGAAAAGTTTGAAAAATGGGAAAGGTTGCATTCCATAACATATATGTTTGTGACATATATTTTATGTGCATTCTATTTGATTCTAACTTACACTTTGTTTTGTGCCAATTTCTAGATGGAAAGAGGGCAGAGTTTGAAGTCTCGTGACCAATCAGAGGTGCAGTTGATAGTCTGACTAGTACTCAATTCAATGTGTACACAAGAACTTTGCTAGAGAACTATGTTAATAGTCTGTTATTTGACTATGAGAACGAGGAGTCTGTAGACTTTATTATATATTGATATGATTAAGGGAATTATCCATGAGAACATACATAAGATATCTGTTGAGGAGTCATCTGAAGCTCATGTGTATGTCGAATTGATGAGTCTTAGAGTTCAACCTCGTTAGGAATGGACTATGAGAGCTACAGAGCCTTACTTGCTTAGAGCCAGTTGTAGTGATTAGGTAGCTCTTTGTTCATTCTTCATCATGAACTACAAAACCTTCATATCAAACACGGAGAATGGCTGTGAGAGTGAATTCACCTATAGGAGCAGTAGCTCCAGTAATTCTGGTATTTTCTTTTTTTCTGAGAAATAACTAAATTTTATTATTTCACCAAATAATAGCCAAATACAAGATAATGTCACACTACTTCCAAGAAGTCAGCAAAGGTCAATCCAACAAGAATTGAGCCCTTTCCTAACTAGACAAAGAAGACTTACAATTTAGAAGTCTCACACATACATCAAACTTAACATATTTTACAATTTGCTCCCTTGACAGTTTTTATACTCTCCTCTGCTCTCTGTTCCATGATAAGAGGGCATGCCAAACATAATTTGAGAAAGAGCAACCAAAGAATAAGTGGTCTCTAGTTTCCAAACTTTGTTTACATAATATGCACCTATTTACAAGTTGAATGCCCCTGATACAGAGGTATCAATTGTAGGCAGCTTACTTTGTAATGCTAGAGTAGAAATCACTGAATGCCTGGGGTACACAGAAGAATTCCACACATGCTTAGTCCAATTCAGTTGAAAGCTCCGAACTCTGCAGAAGTCGTAAGCTTTGTTGAGCTGAGGAGAACAATTGCTACTCCATTCTGCTAGCACCAACTTTGCTTGATCAATACTTCCAGCTTTATTGACAAATTGATCCATGTCCTTGATAATATTCTTCCGAGACTATGACACATCAGTTGAATCAATATCTTCCCATATATTCAGCTTCTTCAAATAGTATGTTTACCCAAGCAGTCCAAACATCCTGTGTGAATTTTCCAAGTCCACGTTAATAAGAGAGTTTTATTCTAGCTTACAATCTCTTTGATACCAAGACCCCCCCCCCCCAGATTTAGACAAAGTGATCCTACTCCAAGCAACAAAAACCATCTTCTTAAAATCATCCTCTGAATTCAATAAAAAAAACTCCTACAAATTATAATAAATTGCTTTTGATCGAATTTTAGCAAGAATAAGGACATCAGTGCATCAAAAGTTTTGCAAAAAAAAAAAAAAAATAATAACTGAATTCAAGAGTTCAGCTTTGCCTGCATAAGTTAAAAAATGAGCAGTCCAATGCTTGATTTTACCAGAAATCTTAGCAATGAGAGACTGAAACATTTTAGCTGTGATTCTGGAATAATTCAAGGGCAAGACTATGTACCTGAATGGGAAATCACCAATAACAAAATCTCAGTCACTACTTATTGCTTAACCCCAGTAACATAAATATTTGACTTCTGAGGGTTAGCTGTAAGCCCCGACATCCTAGCAAATCTGTCAAGACATCTCTTTACACTAAGAATGGAGGGAACATCACCTCTTGAGAAAACAAGCAAGTCATCTGCAAAGGTTAAGTGCTTTAACCCCAATTTGGAACACTTAGGGTGATTACGAAACTCTTTAGTCTTTAACACGCCTTTCAGAAGTCTAGATAAGCTCTCCATACACAAATCAAAAAGAAAAGGAATGAGAGGGTCTCCTTGTCTGAAGCCTCTCTACCCTAAGAAGAAACCAAAAGGGGATCCTTCAATCCAAACAGAAAAGCTCGAAGTTATGATACAGGTCATTATCCCACTCACAAAGAGTTCTGGAAAACCAAACATAAGCAATATATTTCTCAAATAGGACCGATCCACAGTATCATAGGCCTTCCTGATATCTACTTTGACCACAGTCCTAGGTGAATTATTTTGCCTACAATCAACACCTTGGGCCTTATTTTCACCTATAGAAAATACAGCTGCTCTGATTTTAGCACAATCAATAGGCTTAATGAGCTCCTGACCATGCTCTTGAGAAAGCATTGAGCCATCACCAAAGCAACCAGGACCAAAATCTTCAATTACAGGAGCATAGCCCAGCAAATCGTTATAAAAATAAAGGAAAGAAAGATTGATATCACCTTGATCATGAGATTTCTCCCTCATGCATCGTTGATAGTTTTAATCTTGTTTATTTTCGTCCTCTCAACTAGCTTAGAATAAAATTAACTTGTATTATCATATGCATGCTTCAGGCTATAAAAATTTAGCTCTCTGAATAAGACTACTCATTTCCACATTCTTCAGCAGTAAAAATCTCTCCCTAGCAGATTTCATCTTTTTTTGCAACATAGTGTCACCTGGAAAAGCTTGAAATTCAGTCTGATAACTAAACACATGCTCTCTAGCCTTACCAACCATATCCTGAATGCCAGAATATTTTGTAGCATGGAGGGATTTATATTCGGATTTGAGCATTTTAAGCTTGCTAACCAACCTCAACATTTTACACCCGGCCACAAATGTACTCCATACAGAATTCACAATCTCATGGAATTTATCATCTTTAGATCAATGATTTAAGTATCTACATGTTCTGAAAATAACAGATGTTGCCTCAGCAATGGTAGCAATTGTAGTTGAATGATCTGACACTCCAGTATGGCCAAAGGAAACACAACAATGCAAAGTCTGATTATACCAAACTAAATTACCAAGAACCGTATCCAACTTTGACCAAACCCTATCAACTCCATCCAGACAGTTTGTCCAAGTTAATGAATCCCCAGAGGTAGGTAAATCAGACAAACTAGCAGCAGCTAAAAAATCAGCAAACTCCTCAGTTTTAGAAGTGTTAGGATAAGATCTACTTAATCTTTCATGCAAATGAAGAATCACACTGAAATCCCTCTAACAAATCCAAGCACTAGTGATACTCCCAATAATATTAACTATATCCTTCCATAAAATTGGCCTAGCAATAGCTCAATTACATGCATAAACATAAGTCATATGACAAACAAGACCAGAATTCTTGCTTTGAACTAAGCAATGAATAAACTAATCTCTTATTTGAATCACTTTAACATCAACCTTATCCTGATTCCATATAAGCAACATCCGACAATTTCTGTGATAGTCATTCTTTTTAATCACCCGGAATCTTCTAAACCTCTTTCTAACAATACCAGCAAATTTCCTTCCCTTCACCCTTGTATATAATATTCCATCAAATGACCTCTTGTTGTTTCAAAGCTTTTTTGAAACCTCTGATGTTTCAAGAACAAGATATCATGTAGTTGGAGGAGGATTTGGGTCATTTGCCCTTTTTCCATCCAATTTAGACATCTCAGTTGCAAGTAGCTCAGAGTCTAGCTCAACAAATGAATTTTCCAAATTCATTACTCCCTCTATTTCTACCAATTCTTTGCATTTTCCTTATTTGGCTTTTTCAACCAATTCTTTGCATTTGCAAACTTTCCTTATTTGGTCAACAATTTGGACCAATCTATCCTTATCAAAAAATGCATTTTACATAAATTGCCATTAGTGGGACCTACTTATTACACATTTTTATTTATTTTCATTATTCTCACACTCACCATCACATTTCCTATATTTTCTCTCTCCTCTCTTCTACTCACCCCACATGGGTGTCCCTACTCCCTCCTAAATAATTGTGCCAAAAGCCAATGCCAATAATTGGTAGAAATGGAGGTAGTACAAGATTTGGAGTCATGAGACTCACCCCTATAGAGGGACCACTTTTCCAGCCTAAAGTATTCTTTACTGGAGTGAAGTTCTCCATTTAAATCTGGTTAGCATTCTAAGCTGCAGTTTCACCATAAAGTTTTCCTTCCTGGCACTATCACAACCTCAGTCTCTATTTGAGTAGGAAGAATAGGGGGGTCTCCAATGGGTTCTCTCTAACCATAGGGACTTCGGGCTTAGAATTTCGGCTCTTCTTTTTACTCCTACATATATGCCTCCTTATGACCCAATTTCTGGCAATGATCACTGAAATATGGGATCCATTCATAATGCACAGTCTGAGTAATAAGACCACAAAATGGAGTACTTAAGTAAACCTCATGCAAGAGTGGCTGAGACACATCAAACTCATAACCACTCGTCCAAATGAGATTTTCTCCTTTGTGGTTGTGCATTTATCTGCAAACAAAGGTTTACCAATCCTACTAGCCACCTTACTTAATTCCCTGCCAAACCAAAAAAAGGATCCAAGTCTTGGAATAAAATACAGACAGGAATAGTATTCACCTTCTCCAATTCTGTGCGAAAGGTTGGTGACCAGGGTTTGAGAATCATAGGGTTGCCTCCCACGTTCCAGGGCCCCCCTTTCAGAGTCTCATTCATATACTCTTCATGACCAAACTTAAAGAAGAACCAACCCTTTTTGTAGTACAGCACTTCAGGTTTGGTATCTCCCCAATGTAATTCTACAAATTTGTGAACCTCCTGAGTCTTGACCCTTGCAGGATTAATAGAACCCATAAGATTATACTTCAAAAAATCAACTTTCTCTGCAATATTGTAACACCCCCGGATTAGGCC
>CAAKMY010036611.1:0-12742 GCA_901111285.1 Corrigiola litoralis
CCAACAAAAAATCCACCAAAAAATCCATCAAAAAAACCAACAAAAAATCCAACAAAAATCCCAAGGCAACACCGCCAACTTCACATGCAATATAGAATCAACCTCCAACTACACCTCCAACTACACAATCATCACAAAGTGCGCAAAAAAAAAATAAAAATAAACAAGAGATAAGGAAAAAAACCTCCCTTCCACGGAAAGATGGAATAGAACCCATCACTCTCATCACTCTCCTCAGCACGCCCAGGTGTCACCCAAGAGAGATCAGTTTCAGCTTTATAAGTGTCGATGGGACTCTCCGCATGCCAAAAGCAACGGTCAGAGAAGATGAAGGGGGTCTTGTCCTCACAAGCACCTGGGGCCAGCCATCCCACCTTTTGAAAGTCTTCACTATCAGATCCCACCTCGCCTGAGCCACTGCCATCAGATGTGACCTCGTCATCGCCATCATACCCCACATCACCAACTTCCTGCACCACCTCAGCAGGCGAGGCACGACCACGCACCAGATCAGCACCATGGGCCCCAAATCCACAGCAACCCACCTCACCACGAGGACCCACATCACCGTCTTCATCGTCATGTTCTCGCAACCCTTCCATTGAGTCAAAAGCTACACATGCAAGCAAGTAATCGGACCAAAAATCACCAGGATCACCCATATGAGGGACGTGAGATGGAGATGTGAGAGGTGAGAGGTGAGAGTTGTGTTTTGTGAGGAGATCTGAGAGGTGCGAGTTGTATTTGAGTGTTTGTGAGATGTGAGAGGTTAAGAGTCGTGAGGAGTTCAGAGAGGTGAGATTGTGAGGAGGGTAGAGAGCTCTGAGTTTGTGATGAGTTGAGAGAGGTGAGATCGTGAGGAGATGGGGGCGGCAGGTGAAGGGAGATGAACTAGGGTTTGTGAGAGAGGTGAGAGATCGTGAATGAGGGGGGAGGAATATATGGGGGGTTGATGAGAGGGGAGTTGAATGAGGGAGTTGAATGAGGGGGTTAGAGTTGAATGGGGGAGTTGAATGAGTTGAATGTGAGTTGAATGAGGGTGTCTACTGATGAATGGGGTGGGTAGGTGAGGAGTTTAGAGAAATCTAGAATTTGGGTTTAAAAAAGGGTGGGAATCATTAGAGTAAAATGGGTTGAAGTTAGTGTAATGAGATTTGATTTGTGTTAAATGGGCCTAATATGTGTGGTTATAAACATGGATCAACTAAAATGATGTAGTGGGTCCAATGGCATTTCTGAAAATATTAACTTTCCATCAGGACCATTTGGTCATAAAATTTGCTAAAAAAAGAAAGAGGAAGCTTATTAAAGGACACCCCAATAAGGAAAGGAGGAAGCTTAATAAAGGATAGAGGGAGTACTATATATGTTAAGACGTGATGCGAACAAACTAATGGTCAAGTTAAGTCTGAACTGGTTAGTCTGAGGCCTGGCAAGAAAAAACAAAGAGCCAAGCATAAATGCATCACGATTCACAAGCTAATTTTTAGTTCCTTGTTGACGAAGAAGTCAAGAACTATGACTAGTAAGAACCACACAACATGGATTGGGGGATAACCAACCCATTTTAGCAGAAACAAGTAATTGTTCTTCTAGCATACCAATATAGAGGGCAAATACTACACCTTAGGGGGGCAAACCTGCAGTCTGGTTGCTTTTTAAGGTTTTAGTGATATTCCTATGGGGAAGAAAGGGGGTATGTCTTGGTTGGCTGCATTTGAGAGGGCTCATAGATCCCCTACTTAGAGGGTCCTGACAAAGGTAGAAATTATAGAAGAAAAGAAGGTGACCATCATACATGTATCTCAAGATCAAGATGATGAGAAGGTTCATTTTTGTGGTTCAACTTTTTTAGTACATTCAAGATTTTAGTTTGAAGGGTATACGAAGTCTTGCTAATCAGCTTTGTGTGCTCTTGTATTCTAGAAGAAAGAAAAGAGTATATGGCTTTTCAAGAAGGCCACAAACCAACAAGAAATAGCAGCTAAACCCATATATTTACTGATTGGTCTGGTATGATAGAGAAGCTATAATAAGATCTATAAAGAACTGAATGATGGACATAGATTGACATTTTAACAATAATATCATCCCCCAGTTCTTACGCGATGGGCATAAATTAAGCTTATAAAAGGGCATTCAATGTCCCCGTACATGGGAAGGTAAATCATACAAGTGTAGAACAACTCTTAACTCGTCTCTTAGAAGTCCTAACCAACTTAGATAGTAGCAGACTAGCAGCAATCTAAATCTATGATTTCATGATTACTTAGCTAGAATTCCTCCAAGGGTACAAGTCATATTTGTGTGTGTCACTCAAATACTTAAGCAACTTCTATAATTACCTCTGAAACATAACATGAATTTTGGAAGGTACTAGCTATCAAGTTCTAGCGGTAGAATTTCATAACATATATGCAATTCTGGTAATTGGAGTGCAAAACTGGTACTAAGTTACCAGGTATGGCATAGGAAGACTTAATAATAATAAAAAAAAAGACACAACATCGTGAGCAA
Organism: Corrigiola litoralis; assembly: GCA_901111285.1. Classification (NCBI taxonomy): domain Eukaryota; kingdom Viridiplantae; phylum Streptophyta; class Magnoliopsida; order Caryophyllales; family Caryophyllaceae; genus Corrigiola; species Corrigiola litoralis. Next base: position 2,518 of record CAAKMY010036611.1, read on the forward strand.
CACAACTCTGTTCTTATAAGACAAATCACTCGCAACACCAAGTTTGTAGACAATGATTTACCAGTAATTATGTAACCATTCTCAAGTACACTCACCATCCATTTGTCATATGACTCCTTCACAATATCACAACTCCAAAGCCAACAGAACTAATCTAATTAATTGTAAAATAAATATATTGAACCAGGGGCAGGAACTACAATGCCTCATACTCTAGCTGATAGGACAGTAGTCCATTTTCTACATGCATAAAAAGTGAGAGTTCCCAGAGGAATTCAGGCAGCTCTAGTCTCTCCTGCACAGATATACAGTTCCTCTGGATCTCTTAGAATTGAATCAAGTTGATGTCACCGTTTTATTCGTTTATAAACTTCAAGAGTGTCAAAACCCATTTGCTCGCCAATTAACTTGTTTCTCTACCTTTTGTAGATTGCTCAGAGAGATGGTATGTCCACAATACCTCCCAAAGTTGCATAATTTGCTCGTAGAAAAGCTCCCTGTGTACACAAACATTCTCAGATAACAATGACGCTCAGTGTCTTAGCAGATGATGTAAAAGTGACTTGCCTTTTAGATTGGATAAGTATCCAACAAAAACAAAAGAAATAATTCAAGCAGTCGATCATTCTTCTGATAATAATATGCAGTGGGCTGTCAGATAGTTCCACCAGCTGCCAAAACAAGGAAACGACATTGTTAAAGATCCGTGTGCAATACAATAACATTGTTTAAGATTGCCAAAATGAATAAATTAACGAATCAGAAATTAACGAGGCAGGATCTGACTCATGAACCCTGGAATCTGCAGTATCACACTTCCAAGGTATGATCCATACAGTTGTAACTTAAGTGCCACACATGTGGTCAGATCATCCAAACAGTTTACTCTGCAATCTTCATCCTGTGGCCTTTTCTCAATGTAAAGAGACTTATAAACAGGTATAGTTTCCCTGGAAAGAGACCAAGTGCTCTTATCAGCACCACATACACAATAAAATTACAAGGCATGAGGGTGTGGAAAAGGGGATGGGGCAGACGTACATAAGTAATGAATTCACCAATACAATCACAATCGTAATATGGGAGTCTTGATTTAGTCCATTATAAATAAAGATGAATATTGCCTAACACTTACTCTTTAACTTGGTAGAAATCAACATAATATCGTCATTGATTAGTAATACATAAATTCCAAACTAGGATTACAATAATGACGCATTTAAGGAGCTAATTTTTTAACTAAGAAGTATAGAAATAATCCGTTGTAACATCCATCACACCATCAGGGCCTCAAGGCTACTATGAACCCAAACTTGAAAGTCTGGGGAGGAAAATGGCAGTGGTGGACAACTCAATAGATTACATAACATCAAAGAAAGTAGTTGCAACCAAGCTCATAAATTCTGGCCTTCTCGATTTCCTTGGTCTAAAAAGGGATGGCGAAAATACATGATATTGTATACAGAGGCTTTATGCTAGACTAAGCCATCAAGATCAAATACCGTAACTGTCCCCCCCTCCTTCTCATCCCTCCGCCCACCACCCTTATTGACTTGGGCCCACCACCAATTTTTCACAATACAAGCCCCAAATCCGCCCAATACAAGTCGCAATCAACACAATACAAGTGAAATAAACACCTACCAAGTAAAGTACAACCCTAAAACACATCATATTTCCAGTATTGACACAAAACAAGGCTCAAATCAAACAACCCATAACTCAACTCCAGAAACACAGAAATTATTAAAAGAACAAGAGATAAAAGGAGCATACTGAAGCCATAGGAGACGAGGATGTTGCAGGTATGCGCACCGCAGTCGTAAGTGAATTTGTTGTTGGTAGCAGGGTGTTTCTAGAGGCATTGACATGTTATACTGGTCAAAATACCAGTGAACTTCGTGCATTCCGCGCCTTGCTACGAAGCTGCAGATCAGATTCCACCCTATATCAAGAGATATCGAGAGAGATAGAGAGAAGTTGTCGGTGGGGGCGAAGAAGATTGAGACTTTTTTAGAAAGAGGGAGTGGATGGAGGGAGTTGAAAATTAAAAGTGTTTGAACGGGCACTTCTATTTTCGTTTTTTGATAAATGAGCGTGACGTGGGGAGTGGGGAGGTGTGGGTGGGGTCTATAGTGGCGATTGTATGTTAGCTTTTGTGGCGTTTATGAATGGTTACGATAGACTATGGGAAATACACTATAATTGTTAGCTATTGCGTCGATTGAACAAACGCCACGAAATAAACGCCACGAAAGAGTTTTTTTCTTATAGTACCCATTCTTGAGTATCATGGTAACCGTAGCAGTGTCAAAGGACTAAGCTTGAGTTTCATACCACCTACTATAATAGAAGGTAAGCCTCGTGCTCTGCTGGATAAGAGTGACTTTGAGAATGAAAAGGAGAAATGGAGTAATTCTCTTATTGTCCATGTTGTGGGGGAGATCCCTTTTATTTCTCACCTGAGAAAGTTTACCCTTGACCACTGGGGTTGTAAAGAGGAGCCTGAGATTTACGCTTTTGACTCTGGTTATTTTGTGGTGAAGTTTTCTTCTCAACTGGATGGTAAAAGAATTCTTGCCTCTGGACCTTATTTCTATAATAGTAGGCCTATTATTGTTCGTAAATGGAGTGCAAGTTTTGATCTTTCAAAAGAGGACATGTCTACTTTATCTTTGTGGGTAAAATTGCCTAGGCTGCCTGTTACTTGCTGGTCAGAAATTGGCTTGAGTAGAGTTGCTAGTGTGTTAGGAACTCCTCTTTATGCTGACCAGAGAGCAAAGGAGCAATCAAGGTTGAGATTTGCTCGTGTTCTTATTGAAATGAATGTCACAAAGGAGTTTCCAGATTTTATTGAAATAGCAGACCCTGATGGAAATGTGTACACCCATGAGGTCCTTTATGAGTGGAGGCCAACATATTGTAACAAATGCCTTGAAATTGGGCATAATTGTGAAGAGGAAGAGTGGATCCTAGTGAAAAAAGTGTCAAAAGGAGGAAAAGATGGTAACTTGCAGAAGAATAAGGCTGCTGGTATGCAGAGGAAACAATGGGTTCCTAAGCCTAGGTCTGATCCTACTGTTACACCTAAGGAAGCTCGTCAGGAGACTCAAATGGTCAAGCCTCCCATGAAGGAAAAACCTAAGAGTAGAGGTCCTGAGGGTGTGGCTGGGATCAATCTGCAAAATACTTTTTCTCCTTTAATGGTTGAGGGAGCAGAGGTTGAGTTTGGGTCTATTAGAGGGTGTGTTAGGCCCTTTAGTAGTGCTGCTGGAGTCAGTGGTATCACATGATTTATTCCTGAAATGTTAGAGGCCTGTGTAAACCTCATAAACAAAAGGAGGTGAAACACAGGTTTATAATGAATAAGTGCAATATAGTAGCACTACTTGAGACTAAAGTTAATGTAGTTGATAGCAATAAAGTACCAAGGAATATGCTTCCTAGTGGGTGGCAATTTGTCAATAGCTGTGATCTTGTTGCTAGAGGAAGGATATGGGTTCTTTGGAATCCAAGGGAGTGTCAGTTGAGTGTTATACAAAGGACTGCTCAGATTGTTCATTGTTTGGTCAGCATGCCTACATGAGTTCAATTTTTTGTGTCCTTTGTTTATAGTCTCAATACTTTGGCTCAGAGGAGTGTTTTATGGGATGAACTCAGAGGGCTTAAGTCTGGAGTTACTGGACCTTAGGTGTTGATTGGTGACTTTAACAGCTTGTTATCAAGTGAAGACAGAATTTGGGGTGTTGTTACTGCTCATGAAGTTGCAGAATTTCAGAAGTGTATTGATGACTTGGAGGTGTTTTTTTTTTTTGGGTAAAATGTAAGAATTTCACTAAGACCAAACAAGCAACATAATACAACTTAACCTCAATACTAATCAAGCACTAAGCTTAAAAAGCATGAGAACTAACAACTCAACCTGTACAAAAAAACAGGTGGAATATCACAACTAACACACAAGAGATTCTAACCACACTTTAGAGCTAGGACTCAGCCTGATCCTAGAATTCTGCAGCAGCCTGCTTCTAACATCTTTAATGGCTGTACACGCTACAACCTCAGGTCTCATAATAAACCTATCAAACCTGCATTTGTTTCTAGCCATCCAAACAGAATAAACAAGAGCAAACCACATAGAACACAACAACTTCTTATTCTGAGCAAGCCTGCATTTCCTCTGCATACTCCAGTGAATAATTCTCCCAGCAGGCACCACAACATGGGTAATCCTCTGAAATTCCTCACTGCATCTCCGACTATATTCACAATGAAAAAACAGATGGTCCAATGTTTCAGACTTAATGCCACATAAATCACAAATATCCTCATCAATGATCTTCAGCTTGAATAATCTCTGTTTGATCTGCAACCTCTTCATCATAAACAGCCACATAATGAAAGAATGTTTTGGAGTAACAAACTGAGACCAAACAGCAGCAGACCACCAGACCTTATTCTCCAGTCCTCTGAACTGAGAATAAAACTCCCTGACTGAATGTTGTTTGCTCAAAGTAGCACCAATACCACCCAAACTCACCATCTGGTCTTTAACAGAGCACAACTTCCTCCAGTACCACCTATCAGAAATTCTAGACTTATAATTAAGCCAATCAGACCCCTGCAAATACACAGATTGACCCATTTAACCCACAGATTATCAGCTTTGCAGAAAATCCACCAAGCAAACTTGCGGATGCATGATTTATTCCAAAGATAAACTCTCCTAATCCCCAGACCTCATGCATTCTTAGGCCTACAAACCAGCTCCCAAGAAACCAAAGGAGCCCTGCTATATTCATCTGAGCCTTTCCACAAGAAGTTTATGCAAATGGCCTCAATCCTACTCACCACTCTTTTAGGCAAAATAAAAATATTTGCCCAATAAGAATGAAGAGTAATCAAAACAGACTTTATCAGCACCAACCTCCCAGCATAAGACAACTTTCTTGCACCCAAACCCCTGATTCTCTTAACAATTTTTTCAACCAAAATGTTACAATGAGCAACTGACAGTCTTTTAGCTGAAATATTAACTCCCAAATAACGAAAAGGAAGGCAACCAACACTAAAGCCTGTGTATCTAATTAAAGCCTCCTTAATATTGTCATTCACACCAGAGAAGTAAATATTGGACTTACTTTGGTTCATATCCAAACCAGAAGCTTGTGAAAAGCTCTCAAAACCCCTGAGTAACAACATCACATAATCAACATCCCCCTTTGCAAACATTAACAGGTCATCAGCAAAGCATAGATGATTAAGCTTCATATCACCACACAGAGAATGGAACTTAAAACCCTCAAGCTCAGCTACCTTGCCAAGTAATCTGGATATATACTCCATACATATAGTAAAGAGCAAAGGAGAAAGGGGATCTCCCTGCCTAAGCCCCCTTTTCCCCTTGAAAAAACCAAAAACTTGACCATTTACTGAAACAGAGTATGAGGGAGAAGTCACACACTCCATGATCAAATTTATAAACTTTTCCTCAAATTCAAGAGCAAAGAGCATCTCCCTAAGAAAACACCACTCTATAGAATCATAAGCCTTCTTCAAGTCCACCTTTATCATGCACTTTGGAGCCCCCTTAGCTTGGTTGTATTTCCTGACCAGATCTTGACAAATCATCACATTTTCTACAATGAACCTTCCCTGAATGAATGCACACTGAGAATGACTAACAATGTCAGGTAGCACCAGGCCTAGCCTACTGCATATGATCTTAGCAATGACCTTGTACACAACATTACAACAAGCTATAGGTCTGAATTCAGACATTAAACTTGGACTGTTAACCTTGGGGATAAGGGTCAAAACAGTGGCACTTAATTTCCTGAGAATTTTTCCAGACTCAAACACATCAAGCACAACATCAGTGACCTCCTCACCAACAGTCTCCCAGGAGTCCATGAAAAAACCACTAGTAAAGCCATCCGGACCTGGTGCCTTGTCCCTAGGAATGCTAAACATTGCTAACTTAACATCCTCCCTTGTAACAGCTTTACTCAACATAGTATTATGAACATCAGTGACCAAATTCCCTCTTTTAACCATAGACCTATGCACGCTAGCAACCTTCTAGTCTGTGCCTAACAAGGAAATGTAGAAATTAAGAAAAGCATCCTTAATTTGTTGAGGAGTACTAGCCAGAACCCCTGCCATTTCTTTTATCTGCAGAATCATATTAGACACCCTTCTAGCTTTAATAACTAAGTGAAAATACCCAGTATTATCATCACCACACTTAAGCCAAGTAATCTTGCCTCTCTGAGTCAAAAAACTATCTCGAGCAGCTCTAAGTCTTATCACCTCTGAAGCCAGCTTCATTTCCAACTCATGCAAGCTTTCATTATGCAAATCACTTCTCAAATTCTCCTGCACCAATCTAAGATCATTAGTCACCCTGTCAAACTCACCTTCTACATCAGAATAAGCTTTCCTATTTAACTCCTTTAAAGGCTTCTTCAGAGCCTTTAACTTCCTGACTACTTTATACATCTTTGTGCCAACAATATCCATCTTCCAGCTATCAGCAACAACCCCCTTGAAAGTAGGATGTGCACTTCACATATTATAGTATCTGAAGATCTTAGTGCCAAATCCTCTCACCCCCCAAATGCAGTATGCAAGGCTTGGAGGTGTTTGAACTGAAGAGAATAGGTAACCAGTTTACTTGGTGCAATAAGCAAGATGGAGTTAGCAGGAAGTATTCCAAGACAGATTGGTGTTTGGGGAATGTTGACTGGTTTGATGTGCACTCTACTATTGTTGTTGATTTTTAAGACCCTGGGCTATCAGATCACAGACCTTTATTACTCTCTATTCCTGGAGTTAATAGGGTGAGTAAGAGGCCTTTTAGATTTTTCAATTTTATGAGTACTCATCCTGAGTTCTTGAATATTGTGGAGAATAAATGGCATGTCTTTGTTTATGGTAATAAGCTGAGTGGTGTTCTGAAGAGGCTTAGAAATGTTAAGTTTGCTTTGAAGGAACTTAATACTCAGGAGTTTGGGAGTATTATTGATCGAGCTATCAAAGCTAGAGCTCTATTGCTAGATGTTCAGAATTCTCTTGACAAGGATAAGTTTAATCAATCCTTGATTGATCAGGAGAAAGCAAAAGTGAAAAATTTGCATAAGTGGCTTGAATTAGAGGAGAGCTTAGCAAAACAGAAGTCTAAAATACAATGGTTAAAAGCAGGTGATGCTAATACCAAGTATTTTCACTCAGTTATGAAGGATAGAGGTAGGTTTAATGCTATTCATAGCCTCTATTCTGTAGATGGTCAAAAGCTCTTTAATCAGAATGAGATTGAACAGGAGGTGCTGAAATTTTATAAGGAGCTGCTTGGTTCTTCAAGTAAGTCTCTATTGATGGTTGATAATACAGTTATGGCTTTGGATCCTAAGTTGTGCAAGGAGCAGCAATTGCAGCTTATTAGACATGTCTCTAAGGAAGATGTTTTGGCTGCTTTGCATAGCATTAATTGGTGATGACAAAGCACCGGGCATAGATGGATTCAATGCTCTATTTTTTGAGAAGACTTGGAGTGTGATTGGGGATCAGGTGTGTGAAGCTGTGTTTGATTTTTTCAGGGATGGTATATTACCTTTAGAGGTTAACCTTACTGTAGTACCCTTAATACCTAAGGTCAGTACTCCTTCATCTATAAAGGATATAGACTTATCTATTGCTGTGGAGTGCTATGCAAACTGATAGGTAAGATAATTTCAAATAGGCTGACTAATGTTGTTGATTCTGTTGTTGCTGAATCACAGGCAGCTTTTATCCCTGGTAGGTCTATATTAGATAATATTATCATGAGCCATGAACTAATTAAGGGCTATGGCTACAATAACATCTCACCTAGATGTATGATTAAAATAGATCTTCAAAAAGCTTATGATTTAGTTGAATGGAGTTTTCTGAATCAGATGCTTTTTTCTCTTGGATTCCCAGCCAACTTTGTGCATTGGGTGCTGAGTTGTGTTTCATCAGACTCTTATTGCATATTGGTTAATGGTGTTATGACTCCTTCTTTTAAGGCAAGAAAAGGGCTAAGGCAGGGGGATCCGATGTCTCCTCTGTTATTTATTATTGTGATGGAGTACCTTAATAGGCTGATGAAAAGGTTAACACTGGAGAAAAGTTTTGATTTTCATCCAAAGTGTAGGAAGTTAGGGATCACTCATTTGAGTTTTGCAGATGATCTCCTTTTCTTCTGTAAGGGTAATACAAGGTATGTGGAAGCCATTCAAGGTGCAATTGATGTGTTTGCCAAAACCTCAGGTCTTCATGCCAATATGAACAAGAGTTCATTATACTGTGCAGGAGTAACTGATGATGTTAAAGCTATGTTGTTGGCAAAGTTGGGAATGCAAGCTGGTATTATTCCCTTATACCTAGGTGTTCCACTTTCTGCCAAGAGATTGACTCTGTTGCAGTGCAAGCCTCTCATTGAAAAAATTATTTCCAGAATTAAGTCACGGACAACTCGATTTTTATCATATGCAGGGAGGAAAATGTTGGTGCAATCAGTACTTTTTGGCATGCAGTCATATTGGTCACAAGTGTTTATGATCCCAAAGATCCCAAAGAAAGTGCTCAAAGACATTGAGGCTAGGCTCAGGTCTTTCCTTTGGAGTGGGAGTTCTAAAATTTCTATGAAGGCTTTGGTTAAGTGGGAAGACTGTTGTAAACCAAGGTCACAAGGTGGCCTAAATCTGATTAATCTCAGTTTATGGAATACAGCATCTCCAGGCAAACTTCTTTGGGCTGCGTCAAGTAAAAAGGAGGTTTTATGGGTGAAGTGGGTCCATACTTTCTATATGAAACAGGATCATAGTGTGTGGAGTATGAATATTCTTGCTGCAGCTTCATGGATAATCAAGAAAATAATTTCTGTAAGGGAAAAACTGCAACTCTTGAATCAAAAGTGGAATAAGGTTACAAAGTATGGTCAATTTCCAACCAGTTCATATTATAAGCTCTTGGATGATAATGGAGCAGCTGTGCAGTGGAGAAGTATCCTGAGTAGCAATTGTGCAGAGCCAAAGTTCCTTTTTATTCTATGGCTTGTCCTGAGGAGAAGAATAGCAACCAAAGATAGACTGCAGAAATGGCAACAAACAACTGATACTCAGTGTGTGTTATGTGGCTCTCGTGATGAATCTGTTAACCATCTGTTCTTTCAGTGTTCATATAGCTCAGAATTGTGGCAGAGATTACTGTTATGGTGGGGCATTAGTAGAAGAAGCACAATTTAGGAAGTAGAGGTGTTGATAGCTGCTAAGATATGCAAAAAGACTGGACCTGCTGCAGCTATTTATAGGATTCTATTGGCTTCTGAAGTTTACCATCTCAGGATCGAGAGAAATCAGAGAATCTTCAGAACAGAATCTAGGACTGTTGATGTGTTGATTAGAGTTATTGTTAGGAGTGTGTTTGTTAGATGTTCTAAGTCTATCAAACTCAGCTCTTTTCTTAGTATAAGGGATAGTATTCCCTAGTGTTGATGTATACTTCCTTGAGCACATGATGTTTGTAGCTTTGTACAGATAGCCCTTCTTAGAAGGTACGTTTGTGCTTAGCTCTTAATACTTTGTAAAAGGTTGTTGTTTTATGTGTTTGGTGTTTAACTCATGGCTGAGTGAGTTTGTTCTTGGCCTTGGGTGATTGGTTTGTATTTCTCATTTTGGTATTAATCTAAATCCCATTTTACCCAAAAAAAAAAATTATAATAACAACATTAAAGATTACACTAGTCTTTGGTAAAAGCAAGTAAATATCTAAGTTAGATGGCTCTCTTTATGAATCCTCCTTGTTGTCCAAGTCATGTAAGTCCTGTCAAAAGGAGTGGTCATTGGTCATAAAAGCAGCTCACAAGCAACTGAAAAGAGACGAGAAAATGTCACTTTCATGATAGTGACATGTGGTCCTTCTTTACACTCTAGGCAATTCCTTGTGATTTGTGAGGTTTAATTGGGTGGTGAATCATCACATGACCTACCTAACTCTTCCTTAATATGTACTTCCTCCGTTCCAAATTAAACTTCCTACTTGCTTTTAGCACATATTCCAATGCGCATTTTATAAGCTAAATATCTTTAGTTATATATTAGTAAAAATTATAAATTTTTGATATTCTTAATCTACTCATTAAGACAAATCGAACAAGACCCTACATGACTATATTTTATCTTATATATTAAAAAAAATTATA
>CAAKMY010036614.1:333-12789 GCA_901111285.1 Corrigiola litoralis
AACAGCTTATTATAATGAAGGACGACAAGTGTTAGTCATGCATGTTTATAGAGAAGCCAATTGAGTGTCACCCTCTATATATAAGATATCGATATTTATCTATCATATACCATTGAACAGACGATGATTTTTTGTTAAGTATTCGTAAAGACTAAAATACACATCAATTTTAAGAATTTGATCAAGTTAAAATTTAAAATATTATCACTAACCGTGAAATTCACGGGTAGATCCCTAGTTTGCATAAAATATATAAGCAACCGTAAGTCCGTAACTGAAACCAATTCCCTTCCCTAACAACAGCTTCGTAGGGCTCTCAACGAGGGATAGACTCTATTGCTACCGTTTTCCCTAAACGATAAACCCTTGAATGCTTTCTCTATGCCTTTTTAGCGTAGATTATTGAAACTAGCACAATGTTTTCATGGTCTCATTAATCATTACATATATATATCTCTGATATAGTCCCACTTAAACAGAGTCTTGATATACGGAGTATTTGTTTCCCTAGTACGTTATACGGAGTATTTCATACCTTTCGTATGCAAAGGTAAACTATTTGCTTTCAAGTTCAATCACTCATCAGTAGCGAAATCCTATTTTCTCCCGCCAAAATTTGTTTTTTTCTTTTGGGTACAAAGTTTCGATCTTTTTTATTTGAGTACAATCTTTTCATGGTCACATATAGAAGTATATCCTTCCACGTACCTTCGTTCTTTGACAATAATAATGGTATAACTATTGCAGGTTTTCCACTGAGAATACAAGGATGCATGACTCCAAGTAAGTCTATGATTCTTCATAATATACCGGCTTTTCTTTGATGTAAGACTAGACTAATTAATTGCTTATGACTATTTTCCTTAAACAAGGTAGTAATTTCGAACGAATTTTAGTAGCTGCTGAAGACGTAATCATATGCTCGGTGGAGTTTTTGCTATAATCAAATCAAAGGCATTTATTACTCAGCCGGATTTGATACATGTTATGAGCCATCGTCATTCAACTGCTAGTTGCTAGTATTAGTATTGATTATTGATTTTGGAATAATTAACTTGTAAGATGAATTCGATTTAATAGGTTGTTGAGTAGTTGCTGTTCGGTTTTTTGGTTTCAGGGTCGAAGATCTGAGTGTGAAACGACGCACAATGTTACGAAATGTGACACGTTTATCTGCTGTAGATTGGATTAGCAGTCTACCAGATGAGGTATTGAGTCTGATCGTTGATTTGCTTCCAACAAAAGAGGCGGTTACTACGAGTATCTTGTCAAGAAGATGGAGGCATGTTTACACTTGGGTGACCCATCTCGAGTTTGATCTTTCACCTATTTGTCATTGTTCAGACCCTCCCCAGCTACAGCTAATGAATTGCTTCACTAGTTTTGTGGATAGCGTATTGCACGCGTACCAGTCTACAAAACTAACTAGGTTTTGTCTAAGGATCGGCAACTCAGATGACATCCTTTACAGAACTTATTCCATAAATTTAAAATCTTCGCTTCTAGCTACATGGATCTCTTTTCCATTAGCTTATGGTATAAGGGAACTTGACCTCTATGTTCATGTGAAGCAAAGCAGAAATCCAACAAAGCTGCCACAGGAGATATTTGCTTGCAGAACGCTAGAGGTGCTGAAGATCGACGTAAATCTTGGTCTTAAAGTTTCCATGTTGTTCTGTTTACCGACCTTGAAAGTTTTCCACCTCCGGTCAGTTATTATAACTGATGGTGAATTTTTCACTAAGCTACTTTCAGGTTGTCCATCACTTGAAGAGTTGGTTGTGAGAGATTGTACAGCAGATGCAGATGATGTAATTAACATTTCAACTCCTACTCTTATAAGATTGGTTATACAGATCAATTTTGTCAGGACAAGGACAATGCAAAGGTATGAGCGTATGAACGAACCATTACATAATGGAATTTTGTCAAGGTTTGTTACGATTGATGAAGATCTTGTAGTTGTGAGTGAACGGTTCCAAAGGAGTGATGTCGTGCTTCATACCCCTAATTTGGAGTATCTAGAGTATGATGAAGATAATTTAGCATCACGGTACTTTATTGGAAATATGGATGCTCTTAGTGAAGCTGTTATATACATTATTACGTTTAGTGATCACCCGGAAAGCATACTGGATCTTGTCAGACCACTGTATAATGTTCAACATTTAACTTTAGACGCATCTGTAGGTTAATCTCTCCAAGACTTTTATATTCTTTTGTCTGTACACTAATGCATCAAGTTAAACACATTAATCGTGAAATTGACTGCTATTACTCTTTGATTTAGGTTCTGAGTGAAGATGGAGTATACAACAACCTACCTGTGTTCCATAATCTGAAGCATTTGAAGCTAATATTGGACAATTGTTATGACCATAAAGCGCTATGGGGGCTGCTTAATTGTTCACCTTACTTACAGAGGCTTACCCTTGGATGGGTTAGTGACTTTCCATATTCCAGATTCCATAACCTAACGATTACTTTTATGATACTCTGTTAACTTTTTGCTAGATGTTTATTTTGTAGGGCTTGGGAGTGGAATATGATCGTGGCAAGGATGCTGATGATGATGAGCATAGGGAGATACTTGAATTCATTTGCCAACACTACAACATGCATACAACTGAAGGGATCCCATCTTGTTTAAGCTCTTGTCTTAAACAAGTTATGATTGGGAAGTATAATGGTTTTGACACCGAATTGGAGATACTAAAATATTTTCTGAAAATTGCCTTAGTTTTAGAGGAACTGGAAGTAGTTTGTTCGAAAGGAGTTGATGCTATGTTGGCTGAGGTTGCGATAAAGAAGCTACAAAGAAGCTCCTCAAATTGCTCCATTAAATATCGATTAGAAGAGCCTAGATCCTGAACGCTTGTACCAGTGAGTGTTCATAAAGCCATGCATGGTGTAACTTTTTAAGCACTCAAAACATCTTAGATGAGAAGCGTGCCAAGGTCATCAGAGCGTGTGAACAGTACACAACAAAGAGCAAGATAAAAGAGTGATGTTGTGGAAGAGAACATCAAAAGTCTAAAAGCACAGCCCCTAGTCCATAAGAGCATACAATCCCCTCCCCTCTCTGTTTTATTTCAGTTCTTGATAGCAATGAGCTTGTTTCAAGCATGGTAGCATCACAGGTTTATGTTTTGATCAAATTCTAAATATGAAGAGTATGTGAAAGAATATGAAAGAGTATGTGAAACAATGTTCTCGGGAGTTTTGATGTTCTTTTTCATAGCAATGTTGTAGGCTTGTAGCTCATCATTTGGTGATGCGAGAACATTAGAGAAGCTAGTCGATAAGGCCATGGAAACACTTGATACTATTTTCTTCTCACTGGTGATGGGTGGATTACAAGGTGTTACTAACGACTTAGTACCCAATTGTATTTCTTGAATTGAAAAATGATATCTAGCTCGGCTAGTATTTTATTTGAATCCACTAAGTTGCCTTGTGTTTTGGTTTAGCATGTGTGCCCTTCATATGTTATATGGTTTATTGTAGTTCTTTTCAGTTTTGATTATCAATTAGGATTTGGGTCCGACGATAATCGATGTTTTATAAAATGTATTATATGGAGCATAAATTTTCTTTTTTGTTTTTATTTTTACTGATTAGACTTTCTAGGAACATATTAATTTGTGAAGCAAACATATGATTTTAATTAAGTTTCCATTTTAGAAGATATAAATTTGTGAAGAAAATTATAGATATTATTATTAATGTAATTAGTAACATATTAATTATTTTATGAGTTTAAGTAAAATAAATCTTATTATTATGAACAATAATAAATAACAATTAAGATGTTTTAGATATGCCAAAGTAATGACATATATATGATGATATGGCGCAATATCGTGACATGACAACTTGACGCAATAACATGACAATAACGCCTTCTAATAATATTAGATAGATAGATAGATAGATTTGTTTGCGCCATATCAGTTGATTATGAATGTTTATTGTCTTAGATTTCAAAAAGTATTCATGGGCTTCAAGAAGTTGAGTGATGTAGGAGCTATGATTGTTTCAAGTCAGATTTGCCACTTTTTATCGTATTGCGCGCGATTTGAGTCGTGGTCATAAATGTGTGCATGTTTATTTATTTCACTTTTCTTCTTTTGTTATTTCAAAATTAAAGAGTCTAATATAAGATTTGCAAGTTTTAATAGGAGTTTAATATTTGTTTAATTGTGTGCAAACACGGATTAAACAGTTGTGGTACTTCTAGGAAAATATTTTTGTTTATCTAATTCTAGTGTTAAGGGTCCTTTAGGATGTGGTCTTGTATGTCCTATGTAAGTGAAACTCATGTGTTGTTTAATTTACTCAGTTTATGCATTGAAGTTTACGACTACCTTGTATTTTAAGTTCTCGTCTTTTTAAAGATTGAACGCACAAATTCTTTAAATTGTATGTGAAACAAGTTAAAGTTTCTCTTGAATATGTTAGTAAAGCAGATTCAAAATAGAACATGTTGGTTTGAAGCAATATTCGATCAAGACTTAATCTTTAGGAGAAGCGAGAGTCGTAATCTTGTTTTCTAGTTACTAAAAAATTAGAGAGTGTAGCTATGTCTATAGATTTAAGATCGATATCTTTTATGTTATTTAACTTTTGATGCTGTTTCTGCTTATTCTTCACTATCGAATATCTAATGCCAGTCTTCTTAAAATAAGTACTCAAGTTACTTTTTTTTTTTTGTCTTTTTCAAATAAAATAAAGTTACATCTCACATGCAGCTTACCATGTTTATTAATTAACATTTTATTAGCAATAGTATGTTTCATAAATTCACACACTTTAACAAAAATAAACATACATATACTACAAGAGGTTGAAAACGAGATTAGATTTTCCAAAAAACAAAATAGCAAACAGTATCTCATTTGTACCATATGAAACACTATTGTTTGTTCATCTTGGTCCACTTTTTTTGTACCTATATATTCAATTTTTTTCTTTCAATGCTTTTCTATCATTTATTTAGTTTTTATTCACAAATCCAATCAATTAATTGCACACACATCTCGTGCAATAAAATACTAGACCAAAACTTCCATGTCCAAACATGTCAAAGTCGGGGCAAGCTCAACAAAAAACCTCATTGTTGGCCACTCCACTCCTCTTACACCAAACACATCCAAATCATTTTCTTTATTTATGCTTTCCCCACGTGTTCCCGTATCATTTGTTGACCATAATCTCATGCACCAATAATAATGTTTTTTTTCTAAAAATCAAATAAATACTCCCTTAAAAATTTTCCCACTATTTTCAAAACTTGAAGAAATAACCCAAATACCCCTGTAACCGGAGAAAAATGCTCCAGATATAATAACTTTTTTCTAGAGAGATAATTAGTGCTTAGAGAGATAAACATTTACACATTTATTTATTTAATTACCAAAATTAGTGTTTTTATTTTTAAAAAACCACCATTTTCATAAAGCTCGATTTTTTGCACTAAAGTTTCTATCTTTCCTTACTAAACTTAAAAAAAATTAATCTTTATTATTTTTTTGCTTCAAGTTTAAGTCTTTTTAAAGACCCTTTTTCCCTCCCTCAATTTTGCTTCAAGCACAAGTTTAATTAAGCTCAAATAATAATTTAGACAAAAACAAGCAAAGGGTAGTAATTTGTTTGTATTATTTGATTTGATTGGTTTTGTTTGTGTAGTATTATAATTATTGAGGAAGACTTGACCAAACATTTAGCAAAAAAAAAAAAAAAAGACTAATTTGGCTTCTTTTGAGGTAACAATAAAAATATAAAGGTGGGATTGATTTAAGATTATATATATTTTGGTGGGTTTTTAGTGAAATGAGGAATAGAGGGATAATTTAAAGAAAGGAGGAGTATGAGTAGGGAGTATGAGGGGGGTAATTATGGAGGTGTTGACCGGAACCCGGTTTCGAGGAACGGGTCGATCACCGGGTTGTCGATTGATGAGGGGTTGTTAGTTGATCCTAAGTTGCTGTTTATTGGGTCTAAGATTGGGGAGGGTGCTCATGGCAAGGTTTATGAAGGGAGGTTAGTGAAGCTTTAATTTAAGCTCATTTGAGTTTATATTAATTTGGGGTGTTTTTGTAGTTTTGATAGTTGAATTATGTTTTGTGTGTTGTTGGTAGTGTTTAAAGTATGATGGTTTAACTGTTATATAACTGTTTTTATTTATGTTGGTGATTGGCAATGATTTGGGGCAACTGCTGGTTACTTGGATTTTTGTGCTATTAAGTATGGAAATTCTCTGTTGTGATTGATTGATTGTATAGTATAAATACTATTTCTGTTGTTATTATTTCTGTTTCTTTTGAAGTAGATAGAGAACTTTGCTAGTGTTTAGTCAGAGTATAGTTGGCACAATACAGTTGTCTGCAGGTGTTTTAGTCTGATTTTTGTACAGTGTTACAGTTGCTGTACTATTGCATGATGAACAATTGAATTATGACTGCTAGAGTGATTGAGGGTTTAAGGAAGTCAAGTTGTAATTGCGATGCGTAACACTTGCGTAAGGCGGTTCTATGATTGGGCGGGGATGAGGTTTTTAGGATTTGGGGTGACCACTTAAGTTGAAAGCTCACCCCAAATCTTAAAAGGTCTACCACTATCTTACCCAAGGTTTTGCCGGTTGCAATAGAGCTAGTTGCTTGAGAAACTAAAACATCTTGATCAACTGATTATTCTGTTTAACTTAGAACACCAAGGTCTACGGTTGACTAGCTTAATGACACCTTGATGTTCTTATCTGAAACTAAGGCCTCTATAGCTTATCAAAATAAAAGTCTTTGAAAAGTTACATTGTTTAAGTCTTTCTGTAGCACCATACAATGTCTGCAATCGTTTTTTTTTTTTTTTTTCTGTGAGTCGTTGGTCTTGACGATTTATGTTTTCTCTGCTGGTTTGCAGATATCGGGACAGAATCGTTGCCATCAAAGTTCTTAACCGTGGAAGTACTTCTGAAGAAAAGGCTGTCCTTGAAGGTCGTTTTATACGGGAAGTTAACATGATGTCTAGAGTTAAACATGAGAACCTTGTCAAGGCAGGTCTTTCAAATTAGAATTTTCAGCCTGCTCCCTGTCCATCGTTTTTAAGTTTAAGTTTAACCCTCCCTATATTTCCTGGAAAACCTATTCAAAAGGAGTATTTAACATTGCCCCTTGTATCTGCCAGACTGCCACAAAATAGAATCTCTAATTTCAACTTTTGTTACTTAAGTTGGACATCCAGTATAGCTTTTCATTTAAGTAGGAAATGTCTTATCATTGTTTTGCAGTTCATTGGAGCATGCAAAGACCCGTTGATGGTTATAGTTACCGAATTGCTACCAGGGCTATCATTGCGGAAGTATTTACAGAGTCTTCGCCCAAAGGAGTTAGAACTAAATGTGGTGTTGAGTTATGCTCTTGACATCGCAAAAGCCATGGATTGTCTGCATGCAAATGGAATTATACACAGAGATCTAAAACCTGGTATTACAGGGTAGCTTGAGTTTCATAGATCTTCAGTTTGCCTACTGCTGTATATGAAAGTTAACAGTGTTATTTTTCCTGCTTGTATTCTGGAGACTGAACTGAAATTAATTTATTTATGTTTTTCCAAGTATAATACATCTTACCTCATAACTTGAGATAACTGTGTGGATGATATGGTGGAGCAATTATGCTATAGTGTTTCCCAATTTTTCTGGTTCTGAGTGTTGTTCTGTATGTGTTGCTGATGTTACAATGATGTAGTAGTGTAATATTCTCTTTCATTATTGATCCTTTTAGTCATAAAGTCTTGATGTGGTATTGAATATGATGACTTCTGTACGATCCAGTGACACTGGATTTACTGTATTCTGTGTTCAGATAATCTGCTGCTTACAGCTAATCACAAGTCCGTGAAGCTAGCAGATTTTGGGCTTGCCAGAGAAGAAACTCTGACTGAGATGATGACTGCAGAAACCGGGACATATCGTTGGATGGCCCCTGAGGTTGGTTCAAATTATTGCTGCTACCATCATGATTTTGTTGGATGATTGCTATGTTATTTTCTCTAAAAATATACTACATGTTAAGAATAATTGTACATCTTTCAGTGCAATTGTATTTCTCTACCATACTTCATATTGGCTGAATGAAATAATTCTTAGGTTTATAGGCACCTTTTACAGAGGTTTCTCTTCCTCGTGTAGGAGGCGGCCTTATCACTTTAAGGGGGCATAGTAAGATTGTATCTTGTAGTCCTTGATGGTTGAGCGATTGGAAAGAACTAGTAGGTAGTACTACCTCTTATATGGACTTGTATCTCTTTTCTTTTGATATGAATAATTAGCTTTTGTAAGGCATCCTATCGATGTACATGTTACCAATCTAAATTGCCTAACTACATATGAATTTCATGGCAACGATCAAGTAAATTTTTTTTATTTTTTATTTTTTATTTTTTTTTTTTGTGATTATCCTCTGTTAGATGTTTTGTTTTCTAGATTTTTCTTCCCCAAAAGTGATATCTTTTTTTGAAAGCAAGGGTCACCATGTACTGTCTGTATTTCTGGCCTTCCGGTACATGTGTATTCTCTCGTTCTATCTCTAGGGGGCTACACTTGTTCTTCCTGGGCTAGCTTGAAGTAGAGTCTTCACAAAGGTCATCATTTGAATGTGTTTTCTCTATCAGTCTTCTTAAACTAGCACCTTGCATAAGACTTGAGAGGAGCTGGATTATGTTCCTATTGTTTCATATAGGAGAGTACATTTCATCTTTATTTGACTCCACTGGCTTTGTTTTTAAAACGTGAGCTGCTTTTTCCATTGAGGGGAATCTATACTCTTTCATAGTTTCAAAATTCAGAAGTGCCTTGGTAGTTTAATGTGGCACTCTAGTATGTTTGATTAGTGTTTGTTCCCTTTTCCCTCGGAAGATGTGGAGAGCAGCTTTTCAAGTTCTTGTTAATATGTAGACTCTTGTCAACTTATGTATATGTATGCTTCCTGGTTTTGGCTTTGCAGTTGTATAGCACAGTCACTTTGCGTCAAGGAGAAAAAAAGCATTACAACAACAAGGTAGATGTGTACAGTTTTGGAGTTGTCTTGTGGGAATTATTGACCAATCGTCTACCTTTTGAGGGCATGTCCAATCTACAAGCTGCTTATGCTGCAGCCTTTAAGGTGCGTAGAGTTAACTCTCTCTGCTTCCACCACTTCTTTTGTCACGCCCAGCAAATTTGTATATATTTGCAGTATGCATGTTTAGGCTTGGAGCCCTTGCATCTTCTTGTGCTAATTCAATGCCTATTATGTACACTATTAGTAGTCTGCTCTCGTTATATTTCGATTTGGTAGCTCCTTGTCTATAGTTGCCTGATGTTATATCAGTAAGAAAGCTTAGTTCCCAATGAATGGAAGCTCAAGACCGCATTCTATCATTTGGTGTAATTCAGTAAATGTAGCAATCTTACTTCAGATATGGTGTTTATCCCTGTTTGCTCTTCTATGTCTTTGCTGTTCAACAATCAATATCCTTTGCTTCTTAGATCCTACAATCTTGTGTATGTTTCATGTTTCATTGTGTTGAGAATTGATTGTTCTGTCATCTTATTTAGTAATAGCTCTTGTAACTGATGAAATGTGAAAGGCATAGTCCTTTTGTCTGTCAGTGCTTGCTTGTTAGTGTGCACTCTACATAAATTGTTCAGCTTTACAACTAGCTTTATCTGTGTGGTAGTTGTTCTGTGGATTAGAGAGCAACAAAGTTCTAAATTCTTATCAGTTCTTTTGGGGTTATATGAATTGCAGCAAGAGAGGCCAGCTATCCCAGATGAGATACACCCGGATCTCGCTTTCATAATACAGTCATGCTGGGTCGAGGACCCTAACATGCGGCCTAGCTTCAGCCAGATAATTCGCATGCTTAATGTGTTCCTCTTTGCACTTGCACCACCACCACCTCCACCGAAGCCGTCTTTGCCCGTGTCTGACAACAATCATGCTGCTTCATCAAGTAATGGTGCCATTACAGAGTTCTCAGCACGTGCGAGGGGTAAATTCTCTTTTATTCGCCAAATTTTTGCTGCTACTAAGAGGACAAGGAACTTGAAATGAAATGGTAAATTATGTGTCGGCTCAGAATAAACAAAATGCATGGTGTTGATAGATGATATTTTCCTTTTCTTTTTTAGTTATTGTGTAATAGCTGATTTCTAATGATTAGATTGGGAGAACTTGATGGTTAGGCACTCAGGATGAGAATTGTTGATAAAGATAGCATGTTAGTGGGAAACACGTTCATGGTCAGAAATAAGAAGGAAGTATGCAAGCCGTCTATATTACATCGACCAGTTCACTTCATTGTAAAGGAAACTAAACATAGTTTGACCACTATTCTGCTTTTATGTTGGTTCACAGGTTGATGAAGGTTCATTATCTTTAGTGTCAAAACTAAACGATGTGATTTCTTTATATCTGACCTAGGACTAGGAGGCTAACATGACCGATCTTATAACTTAATAATGTCGTCTGTTTCTCAACTCAAATTTATGTCCTACCTTTTTATTGGACGTGAATATGGTATATCCGTATATGTATAGTAACAAGTTGGCTTATGTTTGTAATTTACTGTCCTTTTCTTAGTATGATAATCAAGAGATGATTATCGGCAATAAGATGTTTATTTGTTTACACTCTTAATTATCCCTTGCTGAATATGAAAACAACTCTTCCTTCTCATGCTTGTAGACATTTTTTTGTTTAGCATGTTGCGAATGTGATTAGTAGGAAGACTATATGTTGTGTTAAAATTCGCTTTAAAAATCTCTTTTCTTATTATTGTTATGAATAGTTCGAGATTCCTGCAATTGTCTCGTGTTTTGTTTTTGGTTTCGTTCGATTATTATTTCCGAGTAGAGTTCACCCCCAATTTTGGCCCTCACATCCTTTCCAACAAAAGAAAAGCTTTTAATAACATCCACCTTTCTGTTCATGAACTGCCTCCGATAGACACACTATATTTTTGAAGCAAAATGTTAGGCGCTTTTAAGTTTTGTTAATTAGGAATGCTACAATTGGACATTACTCAATTGGAAGAATGAGATGGATATGCAACAGAACTTCGTGGAAGGGCATTATTTCAGAACAATAAAAAGTAGAGATGATCCTTTTAGGTTACTTTTTTGAAAAAGGGTCCAAATCAAATTGCCTCCATCAAGTTCAGTTTGGGAGATATCTTTCTAATGATCCTGAAGCCGGACAACATTAAAGGCTGCATTCAACATTATAAGGACTATTCAAAAATGTCACTTGAGATGTGTTTCAAACTTTCAATACCTTGGCATTAGGAAGAAAGAACCAAGTTCTGTGGGTGAATATTGACTGTATTTTGCAAAGGATCATACAGTGTACATCTAAATATATACACAAAAGTTTCTTAAAGGAACATGTCATAGTACGTACACTTGAGAGTGTGTAACTACGGAGTAGTAGAAATCTCGTTGCTCAAATGTTTATACGGAGTACATCTAAAGATATACTTAAAAGTTGCTTAAAGGAACTTGTCATAGTACGTACACTCTCAAGTGTACGGAGTAGTAGAAATCTCGTTGCTCAAATGTTTACTAAGGATTAAGGGTTTATTTTTTATTTTTTTTGTGGAGAGTCAAAACGGGTGGGGAGCCTTTTTATTTGTGTAAAAACCTCCGCTAAGTCAAGGAGACCTTGAGAATAATCGGTCAAAAGTATTTTCTTCGCGAGTCCAAGGATAACATCTCCCAAGTGAGCTACGGAATTGCTATCCCTCTTGACATGAAAACAATGAAAGGCACTTGAGTTGCAAACTTAAAAGGGTCTATATCATCAAAACAATACGAACATTCCACATGTCTTCTCTTCGCCAAGCACTCACAGCTAGGATCACCCCAACCTCATTGCTGATACCCCACCTCATCCAGGATCACAGCTCCCAGACTTGCTCCCATCCAATCCAAAACAGCCGCATCGCAGTTAACCTTCCCACATCTTGTTGGTGGTGGTGAAGCTGACACAACCTTGTATGGAGATAGAAACACGAAAATTTGCATCGAGTAGGAGTTAATCTTGCACCAACTTAATAAACCATGGACTAAGACATTAACCTTGGGCATCATCCGGGTAAAAATGATATCATTCCGAACCATTTATAGTGCGCACACAGTGAGAGCAATCATGCAAAAGTCCTCGTCATCCCCATTGTTCCCAGTCCAGTCCTTTCCATAACAGAAGAGTTCCCGGCTTCTTAGCAATAGCGCTATCAAGCAGTCATTTTGAGCTTCTTTAAGCTGCATTTAAACCACCTTGAGCCAAGCTTCAATATCTTCAAAAGTACTCGCAGCCCACTGTATCAACTTCACAGCTCACCAATCCAGCCGCACATGAGGCTCTTCATTCACAACCGAATTCCAAGCATCCCTAACGACCTCCACGCATTCTGCAT
>CAAKMY010036615.1:0-10125 GCA_901111285.1 Corrigiola litoralis
TGTATGTATGTATGTATGTATTTATGTATGTACGTATGTATGTATGTATGTATTGCTTATTTATTGGTGTATTTGTATTAAGTATGTTGTTGCATGCCTTGTTGTATGGTTTATGTATTTGCTTACTCATCATAGCTGACACTAAAAATTTTTTGGGTTGTGCCCCCTCTAGAACCTGTACTATGTGGTATTTTGGAGTACAGTTGCAGGTAAAGGACATGTATGATGGTATTTGCATTATATTGGGAAGGGCAATCAGGATATTTTCCATGCTTTATGACAATTGGTTTTGGCAGATGTTGAATTTGAACTATTTAATTCTCGTATTTGTGAGACATTAAAAGTATTTCTTTCAGTATGGTTTAGTATTGTAAACTGTTTGAACGGTTTTGAACTTTAAGAGTTTGCTAAGTATTTGATTTAAGACTTCCGCTATTTGATTTAAAGATGTATTGTATTTGATATTGGTTTAAGTGTTGAACTTTGTTTACCAATACAGCGTTTAACTTGCGAAATCCCAAGGTTTCGACCTTTCGAAAGGATGGACCGTCACATATTCAGACTTTACTTCCTTAGAAAAATTTAAGAGAGAAAATTTTGAGAGAGAGAGAGATAGACAGACAGACAGAGAGAGTTTACATAAGTGAAGCCCATATAGAATTGTATAAAGAACTTAAGTGTTGAAGAGAATAGAAGTCCCCTTATATAGGCATGAGGGACCTTGGCACGATTAGGGAAAACTAGGAAAAAGGGCAATCGGCACAACCGCTGGTGAAGTCAACTGTACTGTTGGTACTAAACTGGTACCGCCAATACATAGACTTGTATCGGCGGTACACAACTGGTACCGCCGAATTCCTTAGTAAATCCATGTCTTATTTTTTCTACCGCTGGTACTAAAATGGTGATTCCGGTAGAAAAATTGGTAATTGCGGTACAGAAACTGGAAATGCTATTTTCCTTAGTACCATCATGTAAGGCTTTTATTGCTAAAACATTTTAAACAAACATTTTGAGGCTTTATTAAGATCCCGTTCAAGATCACTACCTCAATTTATAACCGAATCCCCGAAGACTAGTTTAACTCTTCCGAGTAATCTTAAACTCATTTTGAAATCAAGTAATTTTTTTTGACAACAGTTTTTTTAATATTAACTAAAACAAGTGCATTGTGGCTTCATTTTAAGGTCCCTTTGAAGGTCATAACCTTAGTTTAAAACCGAAACACCGGAGACGAGTTTATCTATTGCGAGTAAACTTAAAAATGTCTCGAAAACATGTAATACTTCCAAAAATACTATTTAAATATTAACGAAAGAATTGTAACTTTGAAAACCATTTTAAAAACAATTTATATATAATACGCGTGGTAAGGCAAATCAAAGAAATTGTATTAAATTGTGGCGGCAAGCTTGTTGTCTCATCACAAGGTATGATAACCAACAACGACGAATTACGGTATCTACAATATGGAGAAAATATTTCATTGTAATTGACTTGCCTACAATATATATGGATGTTGTCTAGGTGTTTCGACCTATTACTATTTGGAGAGAGTTTTCAAAGATTTTTAGATGCTAGAAATCAATTAATTAAATTTATAAACTATCTTGATTCATGGTAATTTTTATTCTTAAGTTTAAAGATTTAAAATTTGTATTCATTTTCATGTATAAACTCGACTTCATCAATAAAGCTAGTATAAAGCCTGATTCTAAACTTGGCTAGATTAATAAATGAGTCGAGTCTGACCATCTTCACAGATAAATGAATTGAGCTTGAGCACATTTTACACTTGGCTTAAACCTCGAGGTCAGAGTCAAACTTGATTTAATTATCATGCCAAATATGTCGAATATGTCATGTTACATGTGTATGTATCCTTGTCCCAAGTATACTCCTCAAGCATATAAGCAGTCTAACAATCCTTCATGAATTCTTCATTTTATTTCTTGCAGCAGAAGCAGGTCTTCGTTGACAAGATGCAAACTCACTTTTCCTGCACATCACATCAATAACATATTTAATATTAGTATCTATATTAAGCTATAATAATAGTAACTTGATGTAAGTCTAATGCCTTACCAAGGCATGCCTCTTGAAGCTTGATGTGAGCTCTTGTATATCGGATTTGGTTTGTGTATAGGCATCAACCTTGTTCACTTCCTGCGGAATGTAAAATAAAGTTGCAAAATTTGTGAGCTTAAAAATTGCATATGGCGTATGCTACATTACAAAGATTTGTGGCAGTAGGCACTATACCTCGATCCAAACAGCCAATTTTGGTCTGCCACCTATAATATCATAGTTCTTCAACTCTAGCAGCAGGGGCTGGAATCTTTCTATTAATGGAGCGTATGCGATGTCCACCTGAGTTGAACATCAATGAGTTTTATTAGAAAATTTGAGTAAGTAGACGTAGACTCAAGAATTATAAGATGGTTGCATATCTACTTATGCTACAATTAATTCTTAGATTCAACTTATGATTCATTTAACATATTTCCACATTAAGAACTAGTGCACCCGCATTCGCAAGGAATTTGGGAAATGGTTAAACTTCTTACTGCGCTGAATTGCCCTAGGAAAAAAGGCCCATCATCAAATTTGGAAAGACCTTCTTCTAGTTTGTCAAATGCAGCCCCTATGAATCACAGGTAGAAAAATTAAGCAAACCATATATTATAAATGTTACCAGCTGGAGATCAAGAGAAAGTAAACTAAAGGAAAGGTCCTATATCCTTACTCATTGCGCTCTCAGAGCCTCCTTTAAGACAACTGAAAGCAGCTCCAGCAAATCTGTCAGAATAGGACAACATCTCCTCTACGAATTCCGTCTTTGCAATATCCTACAGATTTTTTTATGAATGTATGTTTCTGCTACAACAATCTTTCACTGTCGATGCAACATAACTCCACTTACATCAGGATAAAACGAAGGACCTTGAAAGTGGTTGTCTATATACTTGAGCAAATCGAGGCTCTCTCCCGTAACTACATTGTTGTGCTCAAGAGCAGGCACCTATTGCAACAATAATAAGTACATAATCATCAGAAGCAAATAGAAAGTAAATGTAACGTGATTAAGCCATTTCACTATTTATTCAGCAGGTCAAACCTAGTGACCGTCGCAACAACGAAGTCCGAACTGTGCAGGGTGAAATCCTAAGTAAGTCATTTTTCTAGAAATTTGCACATATTCTAATGTGTATGCATATCCAGGATGAAATCCTATGTGGAAATAATTTCCCCTCCCATTATCCCATTTTTCCCCTTCTTTCACACATGAAATACCATATTGTGATAACTAGAAGCACCGCAAATCGGCATTACGAATTGCGGCTCAAAGTCGACGAATATTTAGATGTTACTACCGACTAGATTGTCTGAAAAAGCATTACCTTCCATGGAAAGGTTAAGCAAGTAAAGAAACAACACCAAACAATAAGCAGGCCGATAAGCACTACAATATGCATTTTCACCAAATAAACCTCGAGCTAAATGGCGGATGTTCTCACCTTAGAAGGTGGGTAAAGATCCTTGTACCAAGCTGGTTTATCATCTAGACTGATGGCCACTAATTGGATTTTGTCCTGCAGTCCCTGCAAAGGAAAATTAAAGAGTAGAAAACTTAAAAGATACTAAAAGAAGTAGCAGAGTTCTAATAATCGCACTCGATAAAGTTGTGTATACTCTTCGCATTACTTTTTCCCCCTAGTTCTGCATAGTAGGCTAACCAATAATTTAATGTTGGAGCATGCTCACAAAACTTAGCTAAGTCAAATAAAAAATAAATTGATACTAATGAAAGAAAATGGTAATGAACCTTGTAATTTCGGGCAATCCAAGCACGTTGAGCGAAAGGGCATACATAGGCAATGTACAACCTAATGCATTGAGACATATGAAGTAGAAATTTGAAGTATCAGGACCGCCAAAAAAAAAAAAAAAGAAAAAAAAAGAGAGAGACATAGTAGTGTCTCTCAACAGAAGGAGAAAATAGACGAAAAAAGCCACTTTGTTAGATGAGTTGAGGGAAAAAAGAACAATAATATTAAACTACAATCAAACTGTCCACAACATTAGCGTCCACAATCAATCCTTTCTACTTTTGCATATTTCCCCTTTAGATGGTAGTTATAGTTCAATCAAATTAAATTTTATTTTGGTATTAATGTGTCACAGCGGATGAGTTTGAAAAATGAGATGAAAAATAAAATGAGAGAGATAAAAGAAACTGTGATTTTGGCTACCACTAAACAAAATGCTAGCAAGCACTTCAAATACACCTTGTTCAACCAAGCTTGAGATTTGACGACGATTCAATTATTTTATAAAAAAACGAGCTTGGTCCTCTTGAACCTTATGGAGATGGACTCCCGAGCTAATTATCCACAATGTTTTTCCCTTTTCCACTTTTGTATTTAATGATGATTGTATTCTCAATTGTATAACATAAAATTGTACATAAATTTATTAAATTTTATAGAAATTAAGCAAGCTTAGCTTGAGTTTTGATCATTCATCTTCTTAATCGACTTCAAAAATATTGTAAATTTCAATTAACACCATTTTATTTGAGGTTATCTCAAAGGAACACGACTCAAATGAAGAGGCCCAAATACTTTGTTTTTGCTTTCTATTAGTTGCACATCCAGAGAAACCTGCATATACTATGTAGTAGGTCTTACGAAGTAAGGAAGTAAATTTCAGAGGCTTGTGTTTTGGGCGACATATTGTACGTGCTTTGGTCCATTAAATATTGGGGGAAGGAAATTGATCCATAAAGGATGCCATGTTGAACTTCCCAGAGGGGATTGTGAAGCAAGTCACGTCGAATCTTTGTGTTATAGTTAAGAGTGTGAATTCTAACCGCTCATTCGAATTGGTATATCATGGAATTGGGAGTGGTAGTGCAGTTGAGAATTTAAGTGGGTATTGAGGTGAGAATTTGTTTGGGATTTACGAAATAATTCTCATTCTCATGTTTGGTATGTGGAATTGAAATAAGGAATAAATTAATCAAATTTACATTTATATCCTTTTTTATATGAGAAATAAATGGGTAAATTGGTTGATGAGTGGTAGAGCAATTTTAGTAGATAGATGTTTGAGACTAAATTTCAAAATTAATGTATCAGCTTTTTCTAATAATAGGGCCTGTTTGGCAACGTTTTTCCTTTTTTGTTTTTAACCACTCGAAAATGTTTTTGTTGTTTATAGTTTCTAAAAACACTTTTAAGAAAATCAACTGTGTTTGGCTACTGTTTTTAAACTGTTTATTGTGAGACCTTTAAATCAAAATATCATTAAAATAGTAAGTCAAAAAATTATGAACACCTAATATTATTAAAGTTTGTTTCGATGCGAATCAAATGAGTATAATAAACGCTATATAAATCTCTATATTTTTTCTAGAATATGGATAGTAAAAAAAAAACAGTTTTTTTTTTGTTTTTAGAAGTGAAAAATTTTCACTTCTTGTTTTTCTGTTTTTTGTTGTTTTTGTTTTCAATAAAAATGAGTTTTAGGAGGGGCTTCCAAACACTATTTTTGGCTCAAAAACTGTTTTTCTCATTCCAAAAATAGAAAAGCTATTTCTAAAAGTGTTCCCAAACACCACCTACTACCAAAAATAGAAAAGCTATTTCTAAAAACCCTCTCAATTCTCATTATCAATCCCTTCTCAACTTTCATTCCACTAAAACAAACAAGTATGTTTGATCTATTGAAAATTGAACTCTCATTCTCAACTCCTACTACCACATACCACATTGAGGAAGAAGGTTTGCCTAATAGCTAGGACGCCAACCTGTTTAGGAGTTATTCAGGTTCGTATTCTCATATATCCCCCATCTCGTACAACCATAGTTGCTCCAATATACCAAAAAAAAAAAAAAAAAAAAAAAATCCAAAGTCTTTGTCTAGCCTTCTAGGCATGATTAAGGGTAGTAGATGAAATTTGTAAAATCTTTAACTATTTTTGGTTAGGCCTTAAGGGAGCCCTTTTTAAGGGTATTCTTTTCCTTAACTTAATTTTGGTTTGTTTTCAAGGGCCATTTCCTTTGCAAATGTTTTATATTAAACGATTTTGTTTAGTAAATGTTGAACTTATATTCGTACCAAAAAGAATAAAAGAGGTAAAAGTCCTCAACCAAATACCTCAAAAAAAAAAAAAAAATTTACCCCGAATGGGTTTGTTCCTACGTGAGACAGAAATGGCCGACATTTTTTGTTGTTCGCACTGATACGGAGTATCTAAAAGAAACAAGGTTGCAGAGGTTGACTATTTGACTACCTTCGGAGTTGCCCCGAGTTCATATCATCACCATATCCCGTTTTTCTTTGAAGCTCAATTTCAATATTCGTTTTCTCATCATTTTAGTATTGTATAAAGTTAACACTTTTGATAAACGCAACATCGTTGTTCTTTAAATGTATGAAACAAATTTTTTCTCTCTCCAAGCGAGAGTCTCTCTCACATAAACGTGGGTCTTTTATTAACCTTATTCCTTCTGTCTCCTTCGTAGGTATTACCGCGCCGTCAATCTCACAAACTCATCCCTAAGCTCTTATCTGGCTGCGTTAAATTCCTCACTTTTACCGAAGTGTTGTGCATGCGTTTACCTTTACACACGTCGGTCATGGTGATAAATTGTTGTTCCATTCTTTCAGTATGAGTACTCATTTTCTTTGTTTAAATTCAAACTTCCATCTTTCAATCCTCCCTCTAAAGCTTCCTTTATTATGTAAACTGGTTCATGCTTTGGTTTTCTTTTTACCTAGTACTCTTGGTACTAGTGCTTTGGGTTTTATTTATCTGGTACAGTTGGGAGTCACCTTCTTACACCTTGGTTTTTAGTGGTCTAGGTCCAGTACTTCTTTTCTCCTACACGTTTCTTAACTTAGTTTCTCATTTTGCACCTTTTTAAGTCATCTTTGTCACTTTATGGCGAATTTTCGTTCTATTCTCTCTCGTATGGTTGCGCTAGTTAATCCCCCTAGCCATCCAGCTGGTGATGATGGGATTGACTGGAATAATACTGTGGTGGGTTCGTTCTTGGATGCAATAGTGCCTGATCGTGTTCAAGTGCAAGGTGTGGTAGATTCCAGGTGGAGATCTCGAGAGCCTATTGTGGGCCATCGTATGGACCATTTGTTCCTGCTGGAGTGTTCTAATAATGAGGATTGTGATGATATTGTAGTTAAAGGAGCGCTCTCAGTCCTTGGCAGGCTTATGGTGCTCAGGCAAGGGTGCTGGCACACAGTTCCACGCCATATTAGCTTTAACTTGGTCTCACTCTGGATCCAGGTAGAAGGGCTCCCCTTTGGTCTTTTGCATATTGATGTTGTTGCCAGTCTTTTAAGTCATGTTGGAGATGTGCAGCAAGTGGAGGGGTTTAACTTTGATTTGCATTTCTCTGCTATTCTGCGGGCTAGGGTGTTAGTGGATTTGTGTTTACCTCTAATTCCAGGTTGTTTCCTACCTTTGTATGGGGATCGAGTAGCTTGGGTGTTTTTTCGTTATGAGGGGGTGTTTCACTTCTGTAAGAAGTGTGGCAAGGTGGGCCATGTCACGTCCCACTGCAGGTACCCTGATCATGTTGCAAGAAACCTAGTCTTGCGTAGGTTTGCAGAGTTCGAGAATGACGGATTGAGGGTTTTACAGGGACCACTAGGATTACCTCTATACACTAACCTCATCCGAGGTCTTCTTGATGTGGATAGATATTGGAACATGCGGCCACACTTTGATATTGATGTTGCTCCTGCCCCGCCTTTTGCCATGGATATGGAGGATGGGTCAGATTCTACTCCGGTTAATGTTAGTAGCCCGAGTGAAGAGGTTAATCCTGGGTTAGATTCTACAGTTACTCAAAGCCCAGTTCAGCCAAGCCCAGACTCAGTACTTCAAGCACAAGTGGTAAGGGTTGCATAGATGCAGAATTCGTCAAGTTTTGGTTTGCATGAGCCGCCTATGGTGGTTGTCTCTCAACCCATCCCTGTTGATAGTATGCATGCTCCTGAGGTTGGTAATCAACACCAGGATGGTGAGCATGGGCCTGGAAATATATTACAACCTTTAAGGCCGAGTCCTTGCTTTGGTCCCCCTCCAGGTCCTAATTTACTTATGGGTGGCCATGGTAATCTAGGTGGATGGAGAATGTTTGTGCCTGAGAGTGAGGTCCTGGGGGAATTTGTTTGTACGTCTCGACCTTCTGGCTTACGCCCAAACACTCAACCACCTGGGCCTGATGATGCTGGCCCAAGTTCTTGGTGGCAGGCCCAGGATCATATTCAGCCTTTGCGTGAGAATCCTTTACGTGATCCTCTTTCTTCCACTGTGCATTTTCGTATTCACCCTGATGAAGACATATTAATGGAGATGGTAGACTCCGAGTCAGATGCTAGTTCCAATACGTCCACAAATGGTTCTTTGGACTCGGTTCGTAGGGGGAAGAGGCCCCTGGACCCTGAGAATGACTGTCATGATAAGGAGAGCTCGCCTAAGAAGAACAAAACGCAGTTTGAAGAGCTTTTTGCTTTGATTGCAGCTCATAATCAACAACCTCGTCGAGGCAATCAAGGAATTCGTATCAATGATGATTCAAGTGGCTCTTCTGTGTGCCAACAAGTGTTACTCCCTAACAAATCCAACAATGGTGTGGTGGGACCTAGCTCAAACCCACCTCATCCCCCATGAATATAGCAGCGTGGAACTGTAGGGGGCTTAATGATGGTACTGCCCCTACAGTACAGTATGTAAAGTGGCTAGCACACTCGTCTCATGCTACTTTCCTTTTTTTGTCTGAAACTAAGACCTCATGTGCTGAGGCAGCTTGTAAATTAGGGTATCTTAATGCTCCCTTTTGGTCGGGTGTAGATGCTGATGGTTCTAGGGGTGGCCTTTTGCTGGTTTGTTTGGCTAAGATGGATGTCTCAGTTGTATATAGCTCTCCTAATGTACTTGTTTGTAAAGTTCAAGAAATAAACACAGTAGTTTGGTATCTTGTTTGCTTATATGGTGCACCTGAAGTGTGTGATAGACAGCAAGTTTGGGATGACTTGTCCATTGTATTGGACTGCTACTCCAAGTGTGTAATTATAGGTGATATCAACCAAGTTGAGTTGTATGCGGACAAGCTAGGTGGTAGTTGGCATAACTGGATGGCAGCAGTTTGTATCGTGGAGAATTCATGAATTGGTAGAAATTGCATATACTGGGCCTACTTATACTTGGACAAATAAAAGGCAGGGTGATGAGTTGATCATGGAAAGATTGGATAGGGTTTATGCCCAAGCTGACTGATGTGATTTATTCCCGGATGCTCAGGTAATTAATCAACCTCTTACTTTCTCGGATCATGCAGCAATAGTACTTTATATGCAGGGTATATCTGGAGGTATGCATAGGAGGCCATATGCAATTGAAAATTGGTGCTTGCATGCACGAGAAATTCAGGACATTATTGAGCTGAATTGGGCTGTTACAATCCAAGGCTCACCTATGTTTTGTGTCTCGCGCAAATGTGAGAATATTAAAATGCAACTTCGTAATTGGTGCTTATCTCACAAAAAGCAATGGGGCATTGATTGGACTGCTATGGTGAAAAATTTGGGGGAAATTTAAGGCCAAATAAACTCGATTACATCAGCAAATCTTTTTATGGATGTGAACAAGCGTTGGGTCACTGAAGCTGAAATAGGTCTACTTTTTTGGAAACAACGTGCCAAGATTCGTAGGAACACCTTTGGAGATAGCTCATCTAAGCTCTTTTTTGCCCTAGCTAAGGCGAAGAAGGCTCAATCCACAATTAGATTGCTTCAAGATGATAATGGTACTTGGTCTTCTAATGACGAGGTCATTTCAAGATGGTTTCTCAATTCCTTTGAGGAGCTATTTCGAGCCAATTCCCCTTTAGTATCAGATAATACCCCGGTGATATTTTTTGAGTCTCTCATTCCTCAGAAGATGCAACACAGTGAGTCTGATTTCTTAATTAGCACCTATGGATATGAGGAGATAAAGTCGGCTTTATTTAGCATGCACGGTAACAGAAGTCCAGGACCGGATGGAGTGACTGCTGAATTTCTTCAAGATAAGTGGGATGTGTTTGATAAGGA
>CAAKMY010036616.1:0-10326 GCA_901111285.1 Corrigiola litoralis
TTAGCCTAAAGGAGAGCGATTTTTATCGCGACTTGAAGCCGGTATTAAAGTAATTCGGGTTGAATGTGTGTGCAATATTTCCAACACGATTTTGTTTGTTTTAGTGTCATGGTAGACCTTACTAAAGGTAAATATCCAATTGCCGGTTCTGATTTGGTGTATTGATGCATCACAAAATAAGGTGTACGTTGACAGAACAAAAGTGATTAAAGCTTCAACATATAGGTAGTAGAGCTTATTAGGGCAAGGACAATGCAGGACCACTGATATAACTGAGGTTGTAGAACTAAAAATCATGGGGAATTCAAATGAATTTCCCCCAACCCTCTCTTTTTAGTACTACAAGCTCCCTTAAACAGTAAATAGTAATGGTGCCACTGATTGTCGTACCATATTGGTCCGATTGATATATTTGATTAAATCAATTAAAAGATCATTTACTCTAATATGTACGGAGTTCTGTCCAAATGTCCAATAGTTACACCTTTTTTTTCTGGACACTAGTCAAGGCAAGTTACACGTTGTTACTTGTGTACAATCTATCGTTTCTCTATTTTGTCAACATTACTATGGTTCTGTACTTCTATGGGAGAATGCTAGAATTGCAATATGGAGTACTTGCACGTGTTTGCATAGACTTTAGGGGAGCATCCCCAAGCTTTAAGAAGGGGAGTGGGCCGAGGGGTGGTCTTTTTTTTGCTCAATAGTAGTAGTACCTGGAGGCCAGAAACTGAACTCTATATATCTTGCCCCTACCAAGGAACGAAATCAAAGAAAAGAGCATAATGACACTTCAAGTTTGGCCCCAATTTGCCAAAATAATGGTAGGGATGCAACCACACTCTTTTTGAGCAATTTTCGGAACTTTTATTGGGCATACAACCAATAGATTCCATCTTTCAAAGAATTTTTTTGGCTAAATATTGAACATACGAGACAAGACCTTTCGCGGTGGATTAATTGGTAAGGGATTATTTCAATTATTAAAGGCTCGAGTTTGAGATCCGAAGATATATTACAATATGGTGGTTTTCTATATATCTTTACACTACTTCTATATGGTCGTCTTGTAATCTTATCCAATTCAAACTTCTATAACTAAGTCAATTGCTCATAGGTCTGGATACTGCAAACCAAAAAATGATGTTGGGATCCTTTGAAGTTGAAAAACAACTCTAGGGCGTAGAGTTTTCCTAAAATAGTAGTATTTTACTTTACACTTTCCCCTTTTGGGTGTATTGGTCATACATCCCTCTTTTCATGCTACCCATTATGACAAATTCTACCAACTCTACGAGAATAAACTCTAGAGGATCCAAACACCAAAAAATGTGGTTAATTCCTACTCCATTGGCTCCTATATTTTATCTACACTTTCGTACGTGGTCAAACTTAAAGACAGATGCAGCTCACAATTTGCTCCAAATCTCCAATCAATGCTATATTAGATTACAAACTTGAAACTTCAGATACGCTCCCAACGGTATGTAGACCTTAGACTCGATGAATGATTCAAAATGATTCCAATGATATATTTTCTGGATGCATATATACTATAACAATATTGATAGATGGTGATTTTATGGCCAGGCCCAATTTTCAAATATTGTCGGCCAGATCGATTTAATCAATTCAAGTCGGTTCTCTTACTTTTTTTTTTAATTAATCATCCAAGTAAGTTTGCTTGGATCTATACTACTTGTGAGATAATTAAACAATTACCTCAAGATTTTGGCACATAACGTAACACTTTGAACTTTTAGTCATCAGCAAGAGTGGATGACGAGCTTTGGCTCTCCCTTCCATATATACTGAGTAGTACGGAGTACAGAGAAAGGTTACAAGCTCAAAAACAAAAGATAGCTAGCTTCCACGACGTTGGTCTGTATAGCGAGTTGTCTTTTATGCTGTCATATACTCTCGAAGTCCGAAACTGGAGTTCCAAGAGCGCTTATGGTTAAAATATACGGAGTATGTCCATGTTTTAAATACTGCCGACATTTTCGGATGATCATATGAATATACATTTTCTTTGACAACGGAATATACATTTTCGGATGATCATATGAATATGACACAGTACAAATGGCAAAAAGCATAACAAAGAATTGGATTGCACTACTGTATTCCTATCAGTTTCCTGTAAAGGTAACTACGAAGTACTCCGTATATTGTAAAGGGGGGGGGGGGTATATGAATATCACATGTATAATATATTAATACATTCTAATGGCACATGGACGGCAGCTAGATTATGATAAAAACATATACTCCAAATCACTACTTAAACGAAAAGTTCTGAAAGTAAAACATAGGTAGCACAATAGGAAAAAAACCGATTACCCTCTTGTGAATGCAACATATACAGACTACAGACCTACAGTACATATCAGAGCTCATAGCACTTTACTCTGACAACCTATGTTAATTTTCATGCCCTCTGCCAAACAAAAAATCCATAATCTAATGTGATCAAATACTATTATACTACCATGATGCAGTGATCGAGTAAGTATGTTTGTCAGAACTCAGGAACGACTACAGTACAGGACTACAAGTCTGTATAATCTTTGAACCGTATGTGCGAACATGTCCATGCCTCCCAAGTACTAAATAAACCCCGTGACAAATTGGCTTTGTGTAATCTCAATTCTCAACTCTCAAGTCTCAAGTAAGGCATTTGTAAATAAAAATGTGAAGAAAATTAGAGAAATAAATATTGTAGAAAACCTTTCATTTAACTAGTTTCTGATTATCAATAGCTAGTGATCACTCTCTCACAGTTTCACATCACAGACGCCACATCACATCATCTAAATGTACATCCTCACCACCTCCCATAAAAAGCCAAATATCCAAAGATTTTAGGAACTTGCTAAGAAAACAACATGATGGACAAAGAAAAAAGAGTAACCTGCCCTGATAGTCGAAGACCCGACTTTATTATATGCAAAAAACTAAAACCAACGATAATGCATTATCATTCGTTATTCCACAATTGACAGAAATCAAGCTAACCCTAGTCAACTTAATTAATCCATAGACCATAGTTCCATATTAATATACGGAGTATTCTACAAACAACATTATGCCAAATAGTAATTGTTAATTAATTCCAAAGAGAAGAAGCTATTACCACAACATTGCATATCTTAGCGGATTCTTAGCATCTTAAAATAGGCTTACGGGGAGGAGGATCAGGTACCGTGTACGCAAGCTTAACCCTGTAATGATTATTACAAAGAGGCAATATTTCCATACTAGTACAATACAACAACATTACATACCTTAGCGCATTACAATAGGCTCCCTTACAAACGGGATAAGGAGGATCAAGTGTATGCAGCCTTAACCCTGAATAGTTATTGCTAAGAGATGAGGCTATTTCCATACTACTACTAAACACAAATTACACATACTAAGATTATTTTTACCATCATCTAGCTATCCTGCATGAGGAGCAGCCATCGCCAAAGCTTGAGAAGGCGGTACTCGCTTTCGCTTCTTCTTCTCATAGCTAATCCCTCTAGCCTTAGACTGTGAGTCCCTAACCTCCCTTAGGTAAAGTCTCACAGCACGGGCCCCAAACGGGTTTTGCTCGGGCATGCCCCCATTCTCCTCATAAGCAGCCCTCAACCGTCCGATCAAAGCATCAAGGGATCCCCACGCTTGGCGTAGAGGGCAGGGGCAGGGGGCAGGAGGGTTAGGGTGCCCGTAGAAAGGGCATAGTTGAGTGTGCACCTTAGTCTTTCCAAACTGGTCCAAG
Organism: Corrigiola litoralis; assembly: GCA_901111285.1. NCBI lineage: Eukaryota > Viridiplantae > Streptophyta > Magnoliopsida > Caryophyllales > Caryophyllaceae > Corrigiola > Corrigiola litoralis. Next base: position 3,767 of record CAAKMY010036616.1, read on the forward strand.
TAGCGTAGGAACTCCAAGACGTGGGCCCCACTGCAGCGGTTTAGAGCAAGGGGTGGTCGGTGGTTCTTAAGGTATTGTCCGAAGGTGTTCCAGTCTCTTCTCTTCTGGTTTTCGTACCTTGATAAAGAAGGAGAAGGGTTGGTTGTAGTGATGATGGAGGTTGCTGTAACAAAGGTTATTTCTGATGCTTCTTGTTCTTGGTGGTGAAGAGTAGTGGTAGCTGAGGACAAGTCCATTTGTGCATAGGATTTAGATAGTGGTTAATATAGTTATATGATCTCTCGTAGTATATATATGAGTTTGAGTTTTGTGGGAGTATATGTGAATGATCTTTTAGAGGGGTGCTGAGGGAGAAATAGGGAGGAGTGTTTGTTTTGCCTTAAATTGGGGAGGCAAGCAACTCAACCTCTGTGTGGTCTAATTGCTTGATGCCACTATGAGCTACTCCGTATTGACTATTTAGTGGCATTCTTGTACCAACTAGCGTAGCTGTGCCCCTGTGAGGTATTGACTATTGAGTACTCCAGCATTCTTATACTTACATTACTACGTAGCTTTGTTATGCCAATTGAATTGCTGTGGATTCCATATGTAATTAATCTTAAGTCCTGTATATGTCCTCGGCTAATGTTAGATCCTTATAAATGAATATCATCTAGCTCAACTCGTAAAGTTGTTATGATATCAATTCACAATTATTTCTTTTACTGAAGAAGTCTTAGTGTCTTCCAATAGACAAAAAGACTAGTGCATATATAAATCTCTTATAGAAATTCACAATTTTCTATGTAAATTATTCGAAAATACATAGCACAGTTTTTTCTCCCATTTTTGGTGCTAAATTAGGAGCTTATTGAGCAATGATAAATTGGAGTTGATTAAAGAAAGTGTAGCTAGGCTTGTGGTGCAATGATATAATAATAGTAACTATGTCCAATAGCTATTCTTTCATATGTATGTAGTTTGCATGAGCTATTCTTTCATATATGTGGTAATTAATACCTCATATAGAAAAAGCCAATTGTAAGTGATGTGTTCTCTCAAAGAACATACTAGGATATTTGAAGAGCATATTTTTACTATTGAAATAGTCATTGCTACCAAAGTCAAACACAAGAATCGATCATATGTTATTAATATTCTTTGTGACTAGTGTTTATTTGAACTTCAGACATAATAAAAGAATAAAAAATAATCTTTTTTTAAAGTGTTGGGCCTTGTTAATAGTATTGTTTGGTTGATTATATAATTTGGAGTTGTATTAAACAAAAATAAAAGTTACATGTGTTTACTTATTTATTTCCTATAAAATTATATGAGTTTCTTATTTAAAAGGAGTAGGTAAGTGTAACTTCTTATACTTTTTTTTTATAGGTTACACAATCATCCATCAAGATGACAAAATTCTTTTGAAGTTTAAGTTAGGTTAATTTTGTCACTTGCTACTACTATGTATACCAGTACTATAACATAAGAAAAATGAACTAGCTACATCAATTTTTACCCTACTTTTAATTTATGAGTTTGACTTCTATAGATTTACAACATTAATTTATATATGTAAAGTCAACTTACACGGAATAAAAGAGGATGATGATCATTCATTTGAGCCAAATTGAGGATAATGATCATTCATTTGAGCCAAATTTCACACTTTAAGCCAAATATTAACTAATTCGTTTATGGTATAATGTTGACTTAAATTAAGACGATCTCATACAAGACTTTCTTGTCTTTTAAGGTCTTTTGTAAATATCTAACTAGTAATCGTAAAGTTATTTGCTAGCAATTTATTATTTCTCCTATATAATTTATTTAACCACATTTCTATCTTAAATTGTCCTAACCATTTTTCACATTTCTTTTCTTTTCTTATGTTACATGTTTCATCTATAAATAAATATTAATAACTATTTGAGATATATATACTCACTATATTTTACCGGATCCTTTACATTATCATTTTCTTATATGATAAATTGCACTAGCATGGCCCTTGCACTTGCGTGGAGTTATAATTTCTTCTAACAATTTTTTAATGAAAGAAGGAACAAATCTATTACATAAACATAGAGGTTACAAGAGCAAGGAAACCATTACAAGTGACAATACAAAAGAGGAAAACAGAAGAAGAAGAAGAAGAAACACAAAAAAGGATTACAAGGATTTTTAGGTGAGCCCTAGGGTTCACTTCAAAACAAGCATTAAGACCAAAGACGAAGATCATAAGATGAGCAGAATGATAGTCCAAAACCTCCTTCCAAGCATATAACCAGTAAACCAGAAGCAAGATTGAGCATGGCAACAAAAATGCTCGTCAACCCGCAACACATAGCAAAATAATGCTTGTAATGCTTGGCGGGTCATGGAGGTAAAGAATAAGTTAATTTTCAGTTTTTGCGTAGCAGAATAACGCCCTAACAAGATTTCTATAAGTTCTACAAGTGTCATGGAGGTCATTGGTGACCGTGGTCCGTACAATGGACCTCCTTTGTCCTGTCTCATTCAGCTAAAAGTTTTGGCCTTAATTTGGGAGTATATGGTGAATAACAAATAATTAAGTCCTGAGGTTGGTAATGCTTTGCATAAATTTGGTTAAAGAGCTTAAACTACTAGTTTCTACGTAGTATGGCCTAGTTTTTTTTTTTTTTTTCAGCCAAAAGCAATTGGACAGAATTGCAAGGAACTACTCAAACAAACATAATTTAATACGGAGTATAAGTTGTTGAAATGATTTAAAATTGTTGAAAGAATTAACCTAGTTCAAACTTTGAAAAGAAACTGAAGTGTTGAAAATAAATAACGTAGCTAAAAGAAACTCAAAGGAACTACAAAAATGATGAAAGTAACTTATATTCACGTTAGCGAAACTTTTAGTATATTTCTTAGTCAAAGCATGTCATTGTGACTATAACGTGTCTAAGAGTATTTTATTTCATGGACATCTAAATTAGCGATTGCATATTCCCACATCATATAAATAGAATGCAACAATCTTAAATTTATGAACGAGATCTTTCTCGTTCTTTTGATTTAATCTCTATCTTATAAAGCCAGTCAATTTCTATACCAAGTGGCCGGTGTAAACCAAATAAACCAAAGTAATCATTTTTCGTCTTGTATAAGACTAGCTTCTACCTCCTCCGATACATGTTCATTGAAATTATTCACATTTTTGTGGTCTCTTAAAGTTTGTAAATAGTATTGTATAGTATCAAATATTTTAAATATCAGTTTGTGAAGTATTTTCTCGATACAGTTATACCGAATTAATTTCTATTGTTCGAAATCAATTATATTCAAATTTTAATGACAAGTTCTCTAAATACAAGTCGATGACCGCAATGATAAAAATATGACAACATTATAGAACCGAGGAATGTCATAGATGAGTAGCAAAAATTATTTTATCTATACTTAGGTGATTATATTAAAAAAATCCTTTTGGAAAATTTGATCCTATGCTATTTCTATGTGGAGAAGTGTATTTGAAAGCATGCTATTATATCATACTTTATGGCCAAACATATGAATATTAAAGTTAAGAGTTGAGCTTTTGAATTTGATATGAGCCATCAATTAAAAGTAAAATTACATACCCATATTATTACCTTAAAGTTTCGTATTTTTTTAGATTGAGAATTTATATCTCTGCTCAGAATTTATATCATGCCGTCTAATAATCTAATTTGTTTTATGATTTATAATAAATTAATATATTTAAGGCGGAAATGGATCAGCAGTCAACAATGTCCAACTCTTATACTCGTGACCGAGGTCCCACTAGTTGATACTTTGGGCTGTAGATTAAGACTTTTTCTGTGCAGATCAAAGCAATTATTCAAAGAAAACAATGGAAATCATCCGATATCAAGCTTCTAGGAAGAGAACGCATGACAAGGCACTTGCTAATTCGTTGCACATTTCTAATTATTGTTAATTATATCAGCATGACAAGTCATGTCACTTACGAGATATGAGGTCATTGCTTCACTAGATTTGGGCACTTTTCTGCAAGACATGCGGTGTATTTGGGCACTTCTTGGAAGTTTTATTGATCAGGTCTGAAAGGGGCAGATCAATTCTTGCTAGCGCAAGGGCAAGGTTACAAGAAAGAAATTGGGTCCATGGAATGATTACTCACTCTCTTAATTAGTTTCATGCTCTCACCTATTATTGATATTTTTCAATATTCTTTTACATGAAAGAATACAAAATTACTTCAATAGATGCAAAAGTCAACTAGGCATTGTATTCCTACGGAGTAAGCGATAATTTATTGAATGAGCTTCAATTATTACTATCTTTACTTTTTGGTTGAGTTGATTTTTACATGGTTTGAGGGTGATAATGACAAAAAATTCACAAATTACAATTCTATGAGCCCCTTTATATTTCACAAGTGGAGTGCATTGTACAAGACAAGATAGAAGGAGGGTTTATGTGTTATCTAAGTCTTATGTCAAGAATAACTATTTCAAAGATTATATTAGGAAAAACCTTTGACTAAGCCTCGCCTTCAAGGACTTTAAGGTAATGGTGCCTTTAGATCGATTTTATACAAATCAATATGATTAACATCACTCGCATCACAATATAATGATAAAAAAATCCCTAATAATGAACAAAGACTATATAAGAGAAATAAGGATATCTTGACATGAGTTATTGGTCAGAACCACCTCTGCATCACTATCGATTCGATTCTCAATTTCGAATTTGTTTCCTTTTACTTCCTATCAGTTTTCACATATGTTTTTCTCATGCAAATATACTAGACTTCACAAGCATAAAATGTTGTTAGGCTTTGGGACAATTTACTGAGGAATTCCGTATAAGAAAATTCTATCAAAATATTCTAAAACCTCACCTCTTTATTGATTAAAGGAAATTCTAACTAACCTCAAGAAATGGTTATCGACAAATCCTTAAGTTATTATACATGAAAAAGATTTTTTTTTCATGACCTCATAATTATCATATAGTAATTTAAACGCACATTGGATAAAGAGGCATATTATCAAATAATGCTTCCTTCAATTTTGGACTTGACCTTGAGGCCAAAGAAAAACAATTTGCCTATTTAATCACTTTAGGTCATGTTTTTTACAAGATATTTTCATGAGAACTTTTGGTGACTTTTTAAAACCGTCAAAAAACTTCAAGATTCTCACTTGATAATTTCATAAAAATTACCGAAAATTTCCCTAAACTTTTGGAATTTTTATGAAACTTAACCCTTTTTCAGACAACTTTTAAAACGCATCCGAAATTCTCTCATATTGAATAATGGAAAACTGATTTTTACACTCTCCATTTTTATTTTTACACTCCCACTCACCCTTTCCATGTAAGAGCACAAATTCCTATGCAGGAATCTACTCCTCTCACACGAGGAGTGTAAAAATCAAATAGAAGAGTGTAAAAATCATTGCCCTAAACAATGGCATAGTCAATTGTTACCAAACAATGCCGTACTTCGAAATCATCTCTAAGTTTCACAAATCACAATCAATTTGTAAATAAAAACCATATCGATCAACAATCAAACACTAGACACATCATTGGAGCAAAGGCTGGCTTGAATATGGTATGTCTTGATTGAGACAAAAAGTCAGATTTCCATTTTGGTAATTGATTCTCGTTTGTCCTTAAAATAAGTGAAATATCTCCTACACGAGTAGCATTCTTGGATCTTTCTCACATAAAATTATTAAGAGTATTACTTGTTCACTTGTTGAGAAGAATAAAACGAAGGCAAAACGGGACTGTAGCCGACATGTGTGACAGGCATGCACGTGGGCATTGGGAGGGCTCCGCACGGTTGGTGGGACCCAGTTGAAGGGTCAAGCGCAGGCGTCAAATCGCACAGAACGTCCCATCCGATTGACCGTAGATTGCGGGATTCTCGTGCCTCGTCTGCTCTTCCTTTTTCCCATTTTTTGCTCTTCTTTTGCCCCACTTTAAGCCCGATTATTGCCTCAACTTTCCTCCTTTCTTTCAATGCTTCGACGTTGGTCTATTCTTTTGTTTGTTCATGCATGATACGATTATACGAATGGTTAATGTTGGGGACTTGTGGGAAAGTGAATATGATGATCATAATTCGGAATGAGTAGTCACAATAGACCTATAATTACGAGTATTGTCATGTTCTCCTCAATTAAAATTTACTAAACCGAAATAAATTGAATTGAATTGGAAGAAACTGAAAGAGGCTGAAGGAGACTTAAAAATATTGGAAGGGACCGAAAAGAACTTATATAGGCTGGAAAAGACTATAAAAAACTAAAAAGGGTTGGAACAATGTTTGACGTAAAATTGGAAAAGGGATTGAAGGGGATTGGGGAGAGATTGGAAGAGTTTAAAAGGACCCGAAGAGGCTGAGAGTGCCTAGAAAGACCCGAAAGAGATTGTAAGTGGCTAGAACAAACTAGTAAGAGTTGGAATTCATACATGTTCATCTGAGGAGAATAAGTACGTATGTATAATATAGTAATGTAAATTTAGAAAATGACGATGCTTCATAGGAGCCAAGGTGAGCCATGCCCCCCCCCCCC